>JAQGCN010000022.1:0-70441 GCA_034699725.1 Friesea truncata | reverse complement strand
CGGACGGACGGCCGGACGGCCGGCCGGAATTAGTAAAACCATAAGCCTTTCCAGCTACGCTGTCTGAGGCTAATAATGACGATATGGATAAACTTATCCAGTTCGAGACGGCAGTGGTGAAAGTGGTAGGGTTTGAGGTTATTTCTTGTTTCTTGTATTCATATCCTCTAACATATCATAACAATAGATTAGATTACCCATACTCCTTCTCGAAACATTTTCACAAATTGGCTCAATAAATATTTCTCTTAGGCTTCTTTCCGTTTCTTGTCAATAGGAGAAAAGGGTAGAAAATACCATAGCTAAGAACTCAAATGCTAGGCTATGTGGATTCTAAGGTTTTATGATCAAAGGAATCCGGCTCAATACAATCCCTAATAAACTTCTCTTCTACAAAACTTAATCCCAAAATATGTGGATCTTTGCATTTTTTTTTTCTTTTCTGTTTTTCTTGTTGTTGTAGATATTTGAAGATTTCATTTCTTTGGGAGTAACAAAATCAAAAATATGGATAAATTATTAGAGATCCAAGGCTTTAAAATGGAAACTAAGAGATCAAATAATTATTGGCAAAAAAAAAATATTAATAACAAACATCCTTAATAGCCTATTAGCCTACCCTTCTTCTATCAAACTACAACAATAAGCTAAAGAGAAGCATCTGGAATTTTGTTCAAAAGGTAATAAAGGGAAAAATCTAATTTCGGTTCTTCGTAATTGTAAATGAATTTGAATTGGAAACCCTAACCCTCTTTCCTTACTCCTTTTTCTAATTTTCACTTCTCACCCACACCCACTTTCAATTCCGCTCATGAGACTCAATGAGTAAAGAGAAAGGAACAAAAAGAGAAAGTGTGTATAACATACAAAGAGTGAGTGGATTTAAGTAAATTCGCTTTGAGTCTGAATTTCATTGTTTTTCCAACCAAGGAGAAGGAAATGGGTTGGACAAAACCGAATTTAGGCAATTTCTCTAAGTGTTAATTACCTTCTACTTTTTGAAGGGGAAAACCAAGAGGAATACAATAGAAAAAGAGGTTCAAAAGCAATTGAACTTGAGAAACGAAACTTGGTTTTTCTCACATTCAAAAAAAAACAGACGAACGTATTCTCACAGAGAGAAAGTGCATTAAGTTACGCTTGAGTCTATTTCTTCGTCGTTTCTCCTCCTAATGATCAGCGAAAAGAAATTCACTTTCACTCTACTGCAACCATATGTGCCTATCCGAATGAAAACTTAAAAAGAACAAGTGGAAAATGCAGAAAATTCACACGTTTAGGATATCATTATTTCTTAAATCCATTGAATGCCTTGTGATCTTGTTAATAGAAGTATTTTCTTTTTGTTTGATAAAAAGTTAAGAAACTTTCTAAATTGATTGTATATAGTAAAACAGAAATACCGTTTTGTGGTTAAAGAGTTACTTTACACAATTGAGACAAAGAAAAGCAATTGATGTGAAAGTGAGTCTGACTCCTTCTTTTAGATTTCGATTTCCTCCATTCAATTTACAAACAGATGCTAAAGTTTTCAGAAGAAAAACTACGACTTACTTTCTCTAAAGTCTGAGGAAGGAAAAAAGTGGATTAGAGTTTTGTATTCCCTTTCCTCATTGGCAGGAAATGAACTTCTGTCTCTTCATGTAATTGCAAAAGTGTTTCGGAAAAAGAAATAAATGACCCTATCCATTATAGGCTCGAAGGTGACAAACCAAAGAGCAAAACCACAAACACCAACGCATCTTCCTGTACAGTCAACATCAGAGTTAGTACCTTAAGCTTTGTCGTAATTACTGTACTCGAGGCATACACTTGCTATTAGATTAGGTCTGTTTTCCTATTTATTGTCTTGAGAGAAGAAGAATCCCATTATTGGAGATCCACCGGGTGGTTTTCTTGGATCAACGACAATAATTTTAAGGAAATCTAATTACTCAGGTCCTTCCGCCTCAGTTCCTTTGCACAATAAACTCTATTACTACAAAATACGACCAAAACCCTTTATAACTACCAATATAGCTCTTTTCTAGGCACAAGGCACGTTTTGGAAGCACCAACTTCCGCTTTTCAATTTCTATTGTAAGTAAATCATTCCGTTCCTCTTCCTGTGCTTCCTCTGGTGTTACAAAAATCCCTACTACTAAAAATTTACAAGGACTAAAAAAGAGTTTTAAGATTCAAATTTTTTTGTAGAAAGTTTAACTGCTAAGAAAGTTAAATGACTAAGACTATTTTTGGATTGACCCATATCAATTGAATAAGACTAGTCTGTAAGAGTGTGAGAGAGAGTTAAGATGTGATAAGTAAACATGTGCGAACATGAGAGTCGACATGGCGAGAAGAATTGGTGAAAGTGAAAGTTGTACACATTACATTATTGGATTGCTCTGAGAGAAAGTAGGGAGGAAGGGTTGATTTTCTCTTCCCTTGTCTTAAACTCTAGTTTCGTTGTGAGTGTTGGTGTCTAATGCAGTAGAGTTGAATCTTCCTTCCAGCTGACTTGTGTTGATTCTCATGGAGAACTTTCACACATACATCCGTCGTAATGCCATAGGAAATCCAGGGATGCTTTACACTACTACTGGTGGTATGATATAGGGAAAGCGTCTGTTTTCATTTCCGAGAATGAGAAAGCTCTTGAGAATGACTCCTCTCTTCTCTTGCGTTTTTTTCTCTACTATTTCCTGGAATATTTGGTCCATCCTTCAACGACAAGAGAATCCTATGGATAGAGACAGATGCATTTCTTCTGGTCTGTAGATTTAAAGGGGATGCTTTTATCCATCTGATGATCTACTCTCCTGGCATTTGTTTTTCTCCGACCACAAAGAACTCAAAGAATCACGTTCTCTATCGCCTTGGATAAACATGACGAGAGAGAACCTGGCCCCATCAATTACCTTCACATCTTCAAATAATCAGACACATTTAAAGACACTACTTCTACTAGCCAGCTTTTCACGCTTCGTACCTTTCATTCACTTTAACTGATTTCCTATCACTTTCTCTTATTATAATCCACTGCATTTTATGAGTTCACTCTGACAAACGTTGTGATATCTTTCTTTGGCCTATTTATTGAGTTATAGCTGGGGTATCCAACAATTAGTTTTGAAATATTTAGTCTAATAATTCTGACTGAAGTTCAGTTTTAGGACGCTTTTGTTGAGAAAATAAAAACTCTTAAGCCTATCTTAACTGAATTGCTGGATTTTGTGAAACAGTAGCACGTAGCGAAACAATATAAATCAAGCTTAGTAAAGTTCTCTACAAATATTGTCTTTTACACTAAATTTCTAAAGTCTTCTTTTTATGTGAAAAAAACTAAAGAATTCTTTTGTTTGGAAATTGTTTCAATTTTTATTTTTCCAAATAATCAAAAAAATTTCAAAAGTAAAATGAAGTAAAATTGTTCAAACTTTTTAATCAAGTAAAAACAAATCAAACTTGATTAAAATCCAAACTGTTCCAAGAGTTTTCTTTTGCCTGAGAACTTTGAAAAAATTACAGAAGAAGTCAGATTTTTTTTACTCTTCATTTACTCACATCTCCGCAATCTAATTCACTTAAGAACGCTTTTGGTACTTAAGAATCTTTGTTAGAAAAAAGTGCATATGGAAATGAAAAATATTTAAACTACTTTCATGCTATATTACCAACAACTTGAATTTTGAATACACAATCGAAACAATAGGATGCCATAAAATAGATTAGCAGTTCATTTATACAGTATAATTGAGTTCACCTGAAAAATAATGTCAGTTAAAAACTTTGCACCTGCAAAAAGAATTTTTGAAGAAACTTGAAATTGACTGTAATTGGACTTACATCGATTTATTGTTTACTGAAGCATAGTTTTAGATAAGGCTCTGCTTTAATCCAAGTTACGTGTAACATCAAAAGGAGAAAATTAGAGTGATTGAATGAAATGAATGAATGGATTTCCTCATCTTACTTCAACCCACAACCGAAGACAAAGAAAATGCAATCTGAAAGATCGCTTTTTTTTGTATGAAGCAAAAAGGTTAAGAGGACTCTTTTGGGTTTAAGAAACACAGAAGGAGAAAAATCTTAAAATGAAGTCAAGCGAATAGAGAAAAGAAAGAAAAAAAAAGAAAGGCGAGGGAATAAATCGGAGTCTTCCTCGTTCGACTCCAATTTCCATTTGTTATTAGTTAAATTTGACTAACACTTCTAAATGAAGGAGAAAGTTTCTAAGGAAAAGGTTTGTGGGATTCGTGGGTTGAAAATAGAGCGAAAGGATTCTAAATGAAGAAGGAAAAGCAGACTGGGGGAAATGAAATCTTTTATAAATTACACTTCTTTCTCTCAAATATTTTGAATTCATTTCCAATCCAAATCTATTCGTAATATGGTGGTGGTGGGACTACTCCTTATTTGCAGCATCCTTTATTCCATAATCCAGTTTTGTAACTTACTTAATGGCTAATTTATACAAATACAAAGTGAGTTTATTGGAAATTAGGAATAGATTTTTTCATAAATTGTTTTCTAAATACCTATTTCTTTAAATTATAAGAAAGAAATAAAGGTGACAATGAAAAATGCATTGTGTCAAAATAAGGGATAATGGAATATTCGGAGACGTCTAGAGGATTTCAAAGCATTCCCATGCATATACGCAGCTGTCATAATGAGAGATGTCTAAGATTATGCCTAAACTCAGGCCGCAAAGGAAGAAAAAGTATGAAAATTAGTAAAGAGTGACAGTTTTTCTTTTCTTTTACTCTATTTTGTAGAGAAAGTGAAAGAAATGGAGAAAGCTCTATCTAATTGTTCACTCCGACTTCCCTTTACAACTTTCTCCCATAAATATAATTTTTCTTTTCCTCTTCATTATAGATACATTTCCAGAAAGCCTGGGCGGAAGTAACTATAACAGTGAGCCTGAATTTGTAGAAAACATCAAGAATGTCACTGTTCCTTGTGGTCGTGAGGCTGTACTTTCCTGTGTTGTTTCCAACTTGGGTAAATATAAGGTAAAGTAACACTTTAAATAAAATGTTTCATCATTTTTAGCATTCATACAACATAAAACATTTGTTTGCAAAAATTTTAAAGTAATACTACATAGACAAAATTTAAGGAAAATATTTATTTTCTATTCTTAAATTCTAACTGCTTCTTCTTACTCACTTATGCATTGAACATTTGTGGGCTCTGTACTAAACCACTAAAAGAGACATTTCGTCTTTGTTTTATGTGACAAAAATTCATTGTAATCGGTTGCTGCTTTGGGCCATAAAATCCCTATCCTCCTCTATAATACGACATTCCACACAATTGTAGATTCATCTGAAGCTTACGAGAGATGCAATAGATTCAACTGGAAGAGAGGAAGAAAATGGACCCCGTACTTTCTCTTTTTGAATTCTAGAAAAGAGGAAAACACCCAACCGAAACGAATAATGCGTGAACAGAAAACGACCTCGTAGTTTCTATTGTAAAGAATTCTAGTGTAATGTAGTCCCTAATATACTTTATCTACCTACTCCGATTACACCAAAAAACCAACAACTTTCTCTAAAAGAAATCCAAACTATGAGAAAGTACTTTACACAGAGAAAAACATAATAAAAGTTTTCTATATTTAGTTAAAATACATCCTAATGGAATTAACTGCACATTCAATGAGGAAAAAAATTCCTAAGCTCTAAATCCAAATCTTCTTTAGCAATTAATCTAATTTCACTTTTAGAAACTTAATCTAAATGGAAGAAAAACGAATAATCCGGAGTAGTTGTACGTGATACATGATAATGCACTTTTGGTATAAACGTTGAATGGTGGGGGGTTTTGTCCCACGCCTCAGTACTTCTCCAATAGAAAAACGACGACGGAAAGAGAAACCATACTTTCTATTTATGACATTGCAGTTACTGCATCCCGTCGTCGTCGTATGGAATGGTCATGAAAGGGACATATAAATGGCTATATATCCTAAACACACGTTTTCTTCAAAGGGGAAGAGAATCTTTCCATTTGGGAGATTATGAGAATCCCATCACTCTTCTCTCAGATCCTACTCGTCAAAGATCTTTAAGACCATACCCTGCCTTTGGTTTTACCTACGGAGAAAGCGCAGGTGGTGTTTTAGAAAAACGAAAGCATATGAATGTGAATGTATTTCATTTTTGCAATATTCATTTCAACGACCTCCATTGTCTCTGAGTAGAGATATAAATTGAGATTTGCAATGAATATTTTGAGAGTAGGGGATGATTCCCTTGGCAAAACATAATAATAATACTGAAGAGGTCCACGAGGACAAAGATTATTCACACTTAGGTAGAGGAAGGAGCCACTTTTACGACATTATCTTTCACTCTTCTCTTTAAAGAGAAAGCGGAAGGAAAATGGGATATGGCCTTTTTCCTGCTCAGACGGTGATTCCACCCCCACTTACGACCAATGTTATGACAACCTCAATCTCCTCTTCCGATTCCTTGTTCTTTTACATAAAAAATATAATGAATACTTAAAACAATAAAATTGGTTCAATAATACCTAAAAGTTCTTTTGCGTAGCGCGTTATTAACGTCGAATTGTTTCTTTCAAAAAAATATCTTTTATTTGAAATGTAATTGGACAGGTATATCGGAATAAACTCAGAATGTGATTGATTCTTGACTGATTTTTAGGTTGGATGGATTCGAGCAGAAGATCAGACGATTCTAACTCTGGATACAAAAGTCGTAACTCACAACAACCGAGTAAGCGTAACCCACGACGGGGTACAGACTTGGAACCTCCATTTAAGACAAGTTCGACAGACTGATCGAGGATGTTACATGTAAGAACCAAGACTCTCAAAATGAGGTTGTCAGTTTGAATCCGTTTGACACCTCCTGTCGTTTTAGGTGTCAAATCAATACGGCAATCATGAGAAAGCAGTTCGGGTGTATTGACGTTCATGGTAAGTCTATTTACTCAAATAAACTCAAGCATAGTGTGTTTATTCAACTTGAAGACGTGCAACTTCTTAAACAATTTAGTAAATAGAGTTGAAGCTTTTTTTAAATTTATTTTCGATGCAGTATATACTGTCATACGCAACTTTTATTTTAATAAAATGTTATCTTTCTTTGCTTATCTCAATATTTAATAGTTGCACTGAAGCTTATGATTGTTTCTGCCTTGCTTGTAAGTATAAGTTTTACAATTTTTGAGTTCTGATGAATTAAATTAAATGTCATTTTGACTTCCTCTTGAAGACAAATGACTTTGGTTAATATATTTATCCACTGCTGTCACCACACTCAACTCATGTCAGAAGACTTTGATCATTGAATGAAACAAGAAAACTTCAAAATACAAAACTTGACACTCAGATTATGTAAGGAAAGTAAAAGCGACAAAGCTACAACATATGGAAACAAAGTTTGCGAAATAGTTTACATGTTTCTAAGACGTAAACTCTTACTTGGAAAGGCTTGTAAAGTATAAAGTAGTGTAGAGAAAGTAGGATAGGATTGATGGTCCTCAAATGAGTTGAATATGAAAGAGGCGTTGGAGCATATAAATAAATGGAGTTCTCAAAGTTTAGAACACGGGCTGTGGTAGTGATGACACGGGAGTAATTAATTAAAACAACCAAAGCGCATTCACGTAAATGAAGGAGAGAGAAAATGGAACTTTCTCCTCTCCAATCTTTTCAATATCAAAAACAACACACGCATTTGATTCTTTCTTCGACAGACTCACAACTTGCAACTGCAAAAATATTCTTTTCAAATATTGCATTGAAAGACCAAGTTTTCTACACACCTTTCTTCTGTTGCTGTATTGTTGTTAGATTTTAAAAAAGAAAGCATAAATGAAAGACGGTGAAGTTTTATAATAAACTCATTCTTCGGTAGAACTCAGCATGTGAGTTGCATAAGTTTTCTCGTAAAAATGACAGAGTTTGTATTACGCAACCCCCTTTTTACTTGAGATGATTTATTTTTGGGCAGATATGAGAAAGTATTTCGAAGAACCCGAAACTGTACAGGGAATGAAATTCCAGAAGAGCTTCTATTGTCGTCACTCTAAGCTCCTTCCTAAGTCTTAACTGTTATTTTACCCCCTTTCCTTTTTTCCCACCTCTTTCCTCAACATATGAAACTTTCTCCTTATTTTCTCTATTTTCCTTCCCTTATTTCACTACAAAACTTCTAACACTAATAAAGTTCGAAAGCTTCTTAACTTTCTTCTAGCGTCGTTTCGGTTTTCAACAACATTGCCAGGCATAAATTAAGATTTTAATTGAATTTGACAATAACACTAGCAATTGTTTTAATAACATCCTTATAACAACTTCCTTGGGTTTCAAGTGAAACTTGTGTTAAGGGTTAAAGAAAAATTGTATTCATTTTTTATCCTGGGTGGTGGAAGCGTGTGAGAGTGAAAGCTCAGAGTTGTTGAAAAAAGAGTTCATTTAGAAACATGGAGAAAGTAAAGGAGTGAAAATCCAGAATTGTATTCTTAACGATGACACTGTCAACGCCAGGGTTTCTATTTCAGAGTTTTTATGATGATGATGAGAAGAAATCTCGTTAACAAGATAATCATTAGAACTTGAGAACTTCATTCAAAGAAGATGAAAAAAGTAATTATGCTCCATGTTTCATGTTTACTCTCAAAAGCCTGAAATTTTAACTTAAAAAATACACATTAGTTCAAGTCTAAACTGAATAAGATGTATGGTTTTTAAGAAGAAACAAATTAAAATCTTACAACTTATAAGGTCAACTTTGCGTAGAAATCTCAACAAAATGCTGTCACTTTCAGAAGAGTATGTATGCCTCATTAAATATTCCATCCTTTAATTTTCAATATGGAAGCAGGTAGTATAGTAAGAATTAACATTTTTTTCCTTTTTTTAATGTTGATTCATAGAAATTAAGTGTGATCTCGCTTAAAATGATGATAACTCAGCTTGAGTAAACTGTTAAGTTTCTTTTTTGTTTTGATTACATTTCCTAGTTTCACCAAATATCATTGACGAGGAGACAAGCTCGGATTTAACAGTAAGAGAAGGAGATAATGCGACATTAGTTTGCAGAGCTACAGGCCACCCTCCACCGAAAATCATTTGGAAACGAGAAGACGGTGAGAAGATTTCAGTAAGGCGTGGATTCAGAGACGTCTATAAAGGTAAACATAACATTAAGAAGAAGGAGTAAAGTAGTAGAGAAAGTAAAAGAGAAACTCACTTTCTTCTCACTCTTCTTATTTATCACCTAATTTCACCCCATTATTTTCTATAACTCGGAAAAACAACATTAAAGTTCTCGTAAATACAAGTATGAGAAAGGAAGAAAACAAGCAGTACGTATTATTTCACAAGGGACCTTAATACAAAGATATCAAATTTTGATTTACCTTTTTTTTAGTAAGAGAAAAATCAATTAAGTTTTTCTCTGATTTTCCTTTACGTTCTTAAATTTTCCGTATTTTATAATTAAAAAAGGGATTAAAAGCAACCATGATAACTAAATATTTTGACATATGACATGGGAGGGAGCCCTTGTTAGTTTTTCACTCATTTTTATTTTTTGAAGTGTATCCACCTTTGTGCATCCCTTTCTCTTCCTTTCCTTTCTTTTAATTTGAGTTTCTTTTATTGTTATCTCCGGAACTTTCTTCATTATAACCAGTCACTACACTCCGTTTTCCCATTGAGCTGAGCTTTCTGCGCCTCATTAATTGCCATATATTGAAACCCCATTTAGAATCCCCTTATTACCTCAAGATAATACCCATTTTCTTCTTAACTAGCAATACTTTCCCATCCTTAAATTCCAATTTCACTTTTATTAAGGCTCTTAACTCTTTTAATACAAGTACAAAGAGGAAAGATTAAGATTCAAACGTTTTAAGTTTTTTTGTACGAGGAAATTGAAGAAAATAGTCTAATTTTCATAGTAAGAGTATCATGAGTTTACAAGACAAAAAATGCAAATTTTGTTCTATTTCCTTCACAGGGGTCGGTCCCAGATGTTAAAATGCTCTTTAATAGCTTTCTCATCACCTAAATTCCCTTCCGCACCAATTTTTATAAAGCGGAAGTCTTTTGAGCAAAAAAAAATAGAGGAGACGAAGATCGTGAGGAGATTCCTTTAAAACTTCTTCCTAAAAAGACCAAAGACTAAAAACTCTAATGTTAGGAAATACTCCCGAGTTCCGTTCCTCATTTAAACAGGAAGAAGAGAACAGAAAGTTTTTTTTGAAAAGAAATGAGAAAAATTGTTCCCATCAAGAGAAAGCGAGAGAAAGAGAAAAAAAGGAAGAAGGAGTAAGTTATTACACGTTCGACTCAGGAAATCGGGTTTGGAGGGTTATGTGATTTCTTTGCTTGCGGTTCGGAGTAGTATAAAAATGTGATGAAATGGAATGAGTTTTTGATGCGTGCTCTGGTTTCCATATTACAGGTTTTGAAAATATCACTGGGGAGACTCTTCAGTTCATTCGACTGGACAGAAAGCAAATGGGAACTTTCCTCTGTATCGGTATCTCATCTCAACATCCTTCTTTCTCTTTCACTTAATTTTTAAATTACTTTTCTTAATTGAGTTCGAGACTTCAGAAAAGAGTCTCGTAATTAACCTTTTTCGTTTCTTTTTCTATTTTATCTTTTTAGCAAGTAATGATGTTCCTCCTGCTGTCTCCAAACGGATAACACTTGACGTCAATTGTGAGTTGAATTCAGATTTTAAACTTTGATTACTTTTCTTTTTAAGAAATATAATTTTAGAAAATATCTTTCTAAAAAGTTAGAAATTTCTAAATTAAAAAAGTAAAATAGCAATTAAACTGAAATTGGAACATTTTTATTCCATCTCCATTTTCACTCTCTACCTACCCTTATAAGTTTTGTAATGGATGAGAAAAGAATGTTATTTTGGCATTGGATCTTCTGCAATTAATTTTAACAGGAATTGAGACTGGATGACTTCTTGACTTTGTCAGGACGTAATGATAACGAATCCATTTAATTTGTGACATTCCTTGCCTTTATATCGAAAAAAAGAGCAAAAGTGGGTGAGAGAAAAGAAAGAGAAAGTAAAGGGATTTTTTGGGACGACGTGGAATGGAATGAAAGTAGTATATCATCCATTGAGAGACTCCAAATAGAAACCGACTTTTTTTCTGGAATTTTCTTTGACAAATCTGTTCATATTGGTATTGAAGATGAGATGAGGGTTAGTGGAAGAGCTCTTGAGGGAGACAGCTTCTTCATTCCTGTCAAGAGTCCCTTCTTTCTCCAACAAAACTTACACCCCCACTATTACTACAATTGTAACTCACTTTCTTTTATTTACGAATCAATCTTCAATATAACTACAGATTACATTCTCCCCTTCTTTCTCCAAAATCCTAATCATCTTTAGTAGTTGAGTCATGAGAGCCATTGATATGAAATTGTTACATGATCATTATAAGTAATAATGAAAGTTTTTTTTTGAATTTCTCTTTTCTACAGTTTCACCACTCATCAAAGTTCCAAGTCAACTTTTGGGTGCTCCACTTGGGGATACAGTAGTTTTGGAATGCCACGTTGAAGCTTGTCCTAAAGCATTCAGTTATTGGATGAAGAACCGTGGTGAAATGCTCATTGACGGGTTAGGACTGAAAAATAGGTTATTTTTCATTACAATCATTTATCTTCATTACCTTTCTTTTGCCTTAGTAGTACCACCACAACCACAATTTCCTAATCCATCCCTAACACGCCTGTCCATCATTCTATGCAAAACACCTTAAGATTACTTAAACTACAGCTTAGCTTCGTGTAAAACGCAATTAATGCCACACAGTGCCAGTCCAAGACAAAGCGCAAGAGGGGTGCCGGTTTTCATTTATGAAACTTTCTCCTTACAATCTCAACAAGATTTATCTATTTATCATAATCACCTAACTTTCTTAGACTAACTTTCCTTTCAATCACAATCTTAACTTAATAATATTAATTTCTTTTTCTAAGCTTCCTAAACTAAAGTCGCTGCTAGAACCTCCATTTTCTTTAAAGAAAGTTGAGACTACATACTAATTTATAACTTTTGAATTCTAGTTCTAAATACGTAATTGAAGAGACACGTATTTCATACAAAGTATACATGAAACTTACAATTCGCAATTTCTCTCGGAAAGATGTTGGAATATATAACTGTCTTGCAACGAATTCTATTGGACGAGCTGAAGAAAATATTCGTGTACACGGTAAGTAAATAAATGTTTTTTATGCTATTGAGATTCTTTTCATGAACTAAAGTTCTGTGATTCAATTCCATTATAAAGAAATCAGATGGATTTGTTATTATAGGAAAGAAAATATTATGAAAAGAATGAAAGTGCATTCTGACTGCATTTAATTTTATTTTTATCCTTCACCATGATCTTATTCTTTTCAAATATTATGAAGAATGATTGTCATTGGAGTAAGTGGATATAGTGAGTGTAAATGGATTGTCATTCCCTTCTTCCGCCCATATTTCCTGCCTCAATGCACTTTCTCCTATTATTTATCGCCCTTTTTCTACTTCTCAAAGATGCACTATATACTTTCTCTGTTTTCTATTCTCTAAAATTTCTCACCGTTTTCCTTTTCTCCTGGATTTCTCATAATAATATCACCCAAATAAAATATATACTCCTAAGGCTCTGCTTTACTTTTGCTTCCTTTTTATTATTATCATCAAAAACCTTCTTTCCTTTTCTAGGCCTAGAAATTCCCTTTAAGACAGAAGAGATGAAACCTAACCCCTTCCATTTATTCTCTTTTCTCTTCAGAGTCTTGAAGGGTGAAACCAAGGTTGGCAATGAAAATGTCAAACACAAAATTTAATGTCTTGTATTTCTGTAAAATATATTACAGTAATACATACTATACTTACTAAGAAAATCTCAACGCTATAAAAACTAATGCCAGCCAATAGTTTCTGTAATTGATTTTAATTTCTTCAACTTTTGGCAGTACCTGACATTATATAGGCATTGTTTTTCATTCTGCTCAAGGGAATGTAATATTTGTATGAAAATTCAAAACCATGAACTTTAAAGAAATCAATACAAAACTAAAGATGTAACTATTTAATATAGGAATTCTTTCTTAAGAATGTTTCAACATTAACACTAAAATTATACTAAAATTTCTTAGAATATAAAAGCTATTGATGTATTATCCAAGGATTTTACTCATATATCAATGCTAACATTGGTAGTGAAAGTAGAAAAAGAGGGAGAAATGCTAGAAGGGAGTTACTTAGCATAAAATCGATCTGTGGGAAACCCCTGTGGTGAGAAGATGGATCAAGTGAATTTTGAATATAACAACTGTCCACCAACCCATATCATCAGCTTCATCCGGATCAAACCTCCTTATATTTTCAACACGAGATCAGCCACATGCTCTTGAATTAGCCTCAGAGAAACTGTACACAACCCTTTTCCTTTTACATAGGTCATAGCTCAAGTCAAGGGGAAAGAAATTCGGGTTCTTTTGTATCTTGCAATGATATCCATAACCCGTTTATCTTTGTGGTACTCAAATTTTACACTAAATTTCCCTAATCTGCCTTTCTACTTTGTTGACATTAAATTCGGCATTCCAAACTCTAACAAAGAAATTTCTTTTTACTAAATCCAAAGTACAAAATATTAACTTAAAATATATATTGACGTAATTTTTATTTCAATAACTCCCCCAACTGGATGTCTATCACAATTTAGTAATAACTATACTTGAAAAACACGACTTTTGAAACTGTCGAAAGCCTTAAAAAACTTCCGCTAAAGCTGTCATTCGATAAAGTTTTCAAAACGTGTATAAACCCAATGCAATTGAAAATAAAAACTAAGGTGTCAAAGATGACGTTTTTGAAGTACATTCTATTTTCAGTTGATCGTGCTTGTGTGTAATATAATTTTGTAGTATTTTAAAATTGTTTTTTCAAATGTTGTAGTATGAAAAGATTAAATTTTTTGGTGGATTTGTTAAATCGTTAATTCCTGACTAACTTTTAACGAAATTGGTAAAGCAGTAAAGTCTAAGGAAGGAACCACAGAACAGTAAACGTTGAATGGTATAACGCTTGGAAGACTCCGTTAAAAAGACAAGATTTCTTCTTCAATGAGTTAGTGGTGTCATCTAAAACAGTGTTACTTTAAGAAATTATAAATTTAAAGATATATTTTAAAACGGGTTAAGTGATTGCAATGCAGTATAAGTTGATGATTACATTCAGAATAGTTTCGAATTTTCAAAAATTAATTAATGAAAATATGATATTATGATTCTTATTTTAACAGTTTTTAAACACTTGCATGTGAGAACCCTGTTTTGATTATAATGATCCAAGAAAGAATAAAAGAGCGGATATAAACATCATCCATCCATCCCTCTTCCCTTCAAAAGAAAAGGATCTCTGTGATAAAGTCAGAAAAAGGAAAAGTCAAGACTTAAAACCACAAAAGAGAAACTGAGAATTCCTCGTAGTTGTCCCATTCTCATCAAAGAGAAAGTGAAAGCAAACTTTCTTTTTAAATCTCCATTTCAACTTCCCTGCTTTAGCTTTTCCATATGCTAAGCACGGCTAATGATTCCATTATGCTTCGGACATAATTGGAAATGAAAGTATTACAAACAACCTTAAATTCTAAAAACCACAAAAAGAGATCCCTTTCTTAAAATGAATTCAAAGGAAATGAGTAGTTTGTAAAATTTTTATTTCAATGTAAATAGATTAATTGACATTTCAATGATGTCCACAGCTATGGTCATGAAAGATTGAACTGTAGTTAGTAACATCAACACCAATTAATATAAGTTGTCTCTTAAAATTTTCTACTACTGATGCTGGCATAGGATCATGAGATCTTGACATAAAATGACCCTCGAGATAGTTTCCATCGTTGTTGTGACAGATTAAGAAAAGACTGTATTCCACATAATCTGTGTATATTACGAAGGCAGTTGACTCAACTATATCAAAAGGTGAATTAAAATCAGTTAAGCATTTCATAATCTAGAAAACTGGTCACCTCCATTATGTATCCATTTCCAATACCCTGGAGCAATGGGATATTCTACAGAAATGGCAGCATCTGACATAAACATGTCACCGTTTGCATCCTGTCCCATTAGGTGTGCAGATAGTTTAATTGGTTCTTCTTCAAAATCTTTTCCGCTTAAGGTGTTCATGTAGCATTTCATCTCAGAAATTTGTTGGCTTGTATTGACGATTCCGTGAATTTGCCATGATCCTATGTACTGTGTTTTAATTCAAAGTTAGGAAAAAACGCATATGTAATACTTTAAGTTGTACTTACACGTTTAAAATCTAAGTCAGTCACAGTTTGAATACTTGGACATTCCGAAAGAACGCCAGCTATCAAAAAAGCAAATGCAAAAATTAGTTTCAACATTCTGACGAAATTGAATGGTTTCCTGGACTGCACGTATACATCAAACTAAGAGAGAATTTAGGCTTTTTGTTTGACTGTTTTAACTGTGATATGATAAAGATAAAGTGATAATCAAATCTCTATTTTTACATTATCAAAAATATTTCAATTTAAAATATTTTTATACTTTTTCCAGGAATGAAAATCTATAATTGAAGAATTTATAATACATAAATTTAAAACTTTTGAGAGAAAATGTATAATTTAGGGAAATATGTTAAAATTATAAATTAAAAGCTACAGGATTAATTGCAAATCTTTTAATTATCCTTCTGTTGTTTGTTGGCCATATTCATTTTGAGAAATAAGGTTGAAGCTCCACGTCGAGAGAATAATTGGAGAGAATCGCTTGGAAACCCGCAGCGTTTTCTTACCATTATTTCAGTTTCCCTACTGCGAATCCCAATCTCCCCCTTGCGAGAGCTCTGATCTGAAAATTGTGCACAAATCATGTAAAGCACTTGTCGACTACTTCCTGACAACAGGATCCACTTAAGTTGGAACAAACTATAGAATATGTATACAAAGTTATAAATTCCCAATAATAAACCAATCTAATCTTCTCATGAGTATTTCTCACATAAATCTAAAATTCATAGAATCAGTTCAAAGGTCTAATCTCAATTTGATTATGCTTAAGAACCAAGTAGCAGAATTAAACAAATTTACACCTTAGCAATATAAGATCTCGGTTTTGGAACTTCCAAATAGGAGTAGCCTGCTTCCTGCCACCTGAATCAATATGTAGTAGAAATATGTGAAATATTTTGAAACCATTTAACTAAGACAATAGCAATATAATATATCTAAGTAAATCCCATTAAATGTTTCACATTGAGTTAGATGAGAGCATGTTGAGATCTAATTTTAGTATTATAAAAGATTATATTCATTTTAAGGGAGATCCAACTTAAAAGTCCTTACACCTGATACTTTATTGAGTTTTTGTTTGGAATTTCAGAGATTAAAATGAAGTTACCAACTTCAAGTGCTACGGAGAATCAAATAGCTACACTTCCAGGTAAGAAACCTGTGTATTCGAAACAGGTAAGTTTCGAATTCGTCCACTTCAAAATCAAAAGTGAAAGTATTATTTCTCTTTTCCTCCTCTGATTTCTCTTAATTAGGATGATTAAGGGAGAGAAGAGGTTACCACTTTTCTCTTTCTCTAAAAGAAGAAGGGTTCTTTATTTAATTAAATAGTTGTTTTAGACCCATTCAATTTTTTAGTTAAGGAAACCTTGCGTTGTAATGAAAGAAATTAAAATGTTATTCTTATAGGTTTTGCAACTCCACCAATGAGCACTGAATCCAAGGGTACAAACCATCATCATCATCATAAAAATCCCGAATCTCAGTGGACTTTTGGTAAGTTTTTATGCACTACTGATTTTGAAAATTAAGAATCCTGTTTTTATCTTCCTAAAATCTTAAAAATCATTCAACCGCTAAAGGTTCAAGTATGGAGAGCTCAACATTAGGATTCAAGAGCTATGTAAATATTTGAGCAGACTTCGAAGTTAATGCACAAATCCTAATGAAAATCCGCTGATGAAGATTTTCAAGTAGAAGCGCAAGCGAGTTCCTTAGATTAACTTTCTTAACTTTAACTTTAAACTTAACTTTAAACCAATCATATTTATTATAATCATACAATTTCTAAATTACAATACCTCAATGTTTCTAATAAGAAACTGATCAAATGAGAAGAAATATTTAAAGATGACACATTAAAGAATTTGAGGATAAATTGAAAATTTAAGTATAAAGAAATAATAGTAAAAATAACAAAAGAAGTCAAAGAGTAGAAGCAATTCATCTTGATATAATTCCATTAACTTTCTACCGCTTACCATTTTGGTTGTTTTCTGTGAAACTTGAAATGAAACCTTTTCTCTTTTCTCGTTGATGAATGAATATTCATGAACCTCTTCTGTTTGTTGTAGTATTTGATTTAATAACAAAGGGTTTTAGACTCACTACTGTCATCCTCTTCACTTTTCATTCTGAAGGGGACTTTCATTTTCAAAGTTCAGGAATCCTTGATACTTATGCCCTCAACCCGTTTCCTTCTGGGGTATTAATTTCAAAAGTCCATTTCAGTACAGAGTTGAGTAAAAATTACTAAAGTTTCTGCTTCTGACAACTTTCTCCAATTTTCATATGTTTAGTTTTTACAAATTAGAATTTCACTACATTTAATTGCTTTTTGCTGAAAAAATTTAACTAGTGATGATTATGAGTAGTTAAAATTATAATTTCATTATATTTAGCACATTTCATACTTAATGCTTTTCTATAATTTGAGAAATGAGGAAAGCTATTGTTAGAATAGAACTGCATCGTAAAATTGAGAAGTGAAAGTCAATTTTCTATAACATTTTTTCTCTTTATTTCCACAAATTCTTCTGAATAAACTTTTCTAATATGTACAAAAACCTTCGAAACTAAAATGACATTTTCAAAAACTCTTACTGAAAAAATTCCAAGTTCAAAGTTTCCTAAGCAGGAAGTTAGAAATATAACTCCTGGGGATATCTTGTTCAAGTTAGTTTTCTAACCGAAATTTTTTCCCTATTACTTTTTTATTATTATTTTTAGATAAAATTTCACACACATCATTTTAGTATAATCATTTACAAATTGACGTCATGTTTTCCTCTCTTATTATTATGAGCAATACTTTGTAGATTATTGAGTTTAGATCAAGAGGAAATAAAGACTTGGTAGGTTTTCAAGAAGGCATTAGACTCAATTTGACGAAAAAAGGAAGCAATTTGGATACTCAAGGGGTAGATGTTATTAGGGTTGCCTAGTTTTCTCAAACTCACTTTTCTTAATGCTTTCTCTCTTTTTACAAGAATTTTCTAGTCTTCAAGATGACACAGGTGGATGATAATCTTAAGCATAGAGCCCAAGAAACCACTTAACTCACTCCCTCACATTACTTTCTCCTAAGCAACCTGTCACTCGCAATTTTCAGCCTTAAACAAAAAGAGGATAGTAAGTCACTTTTCTGTGTGGTTTTTGCAAGAGGGCAAATGTCATAAATATTAAAAACGAAACTCCATTTTAGACTCCATAATTCTTACTCTTGGGTTCAATTGGTAATAAAATAGTAATAAGAAGAGAAAGTCAGACGCCAACTCAAATAATTATTAATGACATGGAAAATTCTATCTTTTAAAAGTAAAATTATGACAAAAAGTCAAGTGTTAAAGAACATGGTTTAACAAGAAGTGAGAGGCCAATCGTAATATTTTTATTTTATTAAGATCACCGCAAACCGTAAATATAAAGTGAAATCAGTGTTCAAGTTTTATTAGAAAAGGAGTATAGGAGAAAATATTAATACAGAAATAGAAATACACTTTCTGCCACACTTTCTACACAAAAAGGAAGTGTTAATAAAATATCCATTATTACGACCCTTTTCTCTTTTGTTCTTGTGCTTTCTCTGTTTGATCTGTGACAATAACTTCTTGTGGTTGTAAAATCATTTGGTTTTTTATTCAAGAACATAATGTTCTTCTAACTGTTCTTAACCTTAACTTTGTAATCGGTCCCAAATTTACTATAGGAAAGGCTGGCTAAAATGTAATTTACAACTTTCACCCGAGTAATAAAGTTTGGAAATCAAAGTCAGAAGACTAATCCTATACATTGTTCTCGTTAAAAGTTCATTTCCTAGAGAAAGTGAGTGATTCCTCTACCTACTTAATCTCATTTCCTAGACATTTTGATAGTCAATAAAAGTGTCTCTTTCTCCCGACTTTCTCTGACCCTTTTCCTCAGATTCTTCACCTCTCTAGATAACTTATATTCATTTTTATTAGGAAAAGGGAATCATTCATAAAAACACGCTTTCGAAAAAAATTTTTGTACATAAAATCAATCTAAATATTCGAAAATTGAAGTTTGAATCAAACTATTTTTAATGAAAATGTTAAAAAAGATTACAATTTCTTTTTTTCAGAATCCAATAAAATTTATACTAAAAGCTGTTTTTTTTAATTTTTTTTTCTGTCCAGCTGTCGCTCCAAGAGAATCGCTTGACTCCCCGTCAACTAATCACCATCCGCCAGACTCTTCCCGAAATTCTGAAGTAAGACGTGGAGGATCAGATATCTCGTCTTCAAATTCAATCTCATCATCATCCCTTCGATCTTTTATACTTCCCTTTCTCCACTGTTTACTTATCATCAAAACACAACTCAGCTCAACTTTCACTTCGAGGTGACTGTAGGAAAGAAAATTGGAAGAAGGGGTGAAAGTTAATTGAACGAACTAATCCTTCTAAACATTAATTTTGTATTTTCATTTATGAGAATTTTTTTTACAGGAAAAAAAAGTTCATGGAGAAAGTTGTATATGTAAATAATAATAGTTCGAAAGCAGCTCAAAAGCACAAATAAAATTTGTAGTTTGCACAATTTAGCGTGAAAAAGCACTCTAAAGTAAACAAAGTTGAAAAGTAAACTATTAAATTTTGTTTAAGTTAATAAATAATCTAATGCTGAAATTCATCACCCATCATTTACCAAATATTAAATATAGAATCCATCACTCAAAAATGATGGAGTGATGATGGAGCTCATATCATTAAGAAACCAAAATTTAATGTGCAATCATTATTATTGATATTGTAATTTAATATGTTAATGGAAACGTGTGTAGTTGTAAAAAAAAACTTTCAAGCTTATAAATTATTTTTATGAAGCAAATTATAATAGTAAACTTATACACTTTAGTTAAATATCAACATATAAGTTTATAGTTTAGCGTTTAATTGAATGTAAATGTTAAAATAAAAGGTAAATGCTCAAAAAAAATTTTGACTTATTTTTTTTTACATATACTTCAAAAAATACTTTTCAGATCTATAAATGTGACGAAATTAATAATACAACGACAAAGTCAGTAGTATCTTAAGTGAATCTGATATTTTGCAAAATCTTGTAATTAAAACTTAAAACAACGCAATTACTTTTTCAGATAGGACGAAGTCAGAATAATAATTTAAACTTTCTTAATAACTTTCCTTTCCATCAGAAAACGAGATTTAATGTCACAACCACAATTCTATTTCAAAGAAACATTATTAACTCAACTAAAATTTTGAAGAAAACTTCACTATCGTCCTCGTCCTAGATTTCTTCAACGATACAAGAATTCTGTCATACGTTGACAGAAATCAAGAAGTTTATTTATTAGAAACTTTCACCAAACATCAACTTTAAAGTAATATCAAATCAAAAGTATAATTTTAATTTTACTTTTGTTAATTTCTATGCAAATTTCAATATGGATGGGTGGATAGTTTATATTTTTCATCCCTTGAATTCCAAATGTTTCAATTTTGAATTTTTAATCCTTGTCTTTTAGTTCAGGTTCGCCATAAATTATTTTTACGAAATAGTTACACACAACTTTAAGGGCCCAGAGAAATACGTGTGCTGTAAAATTCATCGCTTGAATAAAACAATCGTTAGCCATTTGACACCTATCAAATTTCCAAATTAGTAGACTATGATAAATTATTGAAAAAATTACCAATGAATAAAAAATCCAGGATTTGGAATTTCATCTTCAAGTGCATCTTCATCAGGAATTTGTTTCCGATCTCGTTTTATTCGAGAGATAAATTCAAGTGTTTCAGTAATTCGAAATAAATTTTCAAATTGTAATTCAGAAATACCTATATTAAAAAAATATTATATTAAAAAGTAAAAATATGAAATTTTTTTTTTTTACGTAATACTACATCATCCATGTTCATTTCTAAGTTTTTAACGTGAACTTCAACGGATCCGTCATAAATATTTTGCCAAGGGATTTTTAACATGATTAACCCTTAAATTATATTATTTTTAATTTAAAATTCATTTTTCATTCAATATTCCAATTACCAATTCGACCTTCAATTGCTTGAAATGGCAAGTAAAAACTAGCCATGGGTGTACTTTTGACATCAATATCACGAAAAATAATATCACCTAAAAATTTAAAATATTGTGTAATTTTCTAAGGATTTACACTATTAAGGATACTTTGCTTTACCACGCCAGAAGGAAACATCCACAGTATCAACATCAATATTGTCAAAATAGTCCCCAAGTAACTTTTTTATTAAATCTCGAAGTAAATCTTCGAACATTATTCGATAAAATTTAGCAAAATCAATATTTAATTGATTAAAATTTTGGTAAAGAAAATATGGATTCATGTAACAGTCTTTGAATTTTAACTTAACAAAATAAACAATATCTAACACATTTTGTCGTAAAGCGTGCTGATGGGATGGAAACTAACTTCATCAACAAATTGAAAAGTGAACATTTCAAGGTAAGAAGAAAATTGTAGAATTTTAGGATTGAACATTGTTATGTTCTGCTTTTTAAGAAAAAATATGCTTTTGGAGGATTTAGAAGGCCATCATCATGGTTTTTATATGATAAAGATTACCTTTCTACCATTCTAATTTGTACTTTTCAAATTCAAAGACTTCATATTTTTGGTCAAGTCATCTGTTTCTACTGTTACCGACGATCCTCGAGATGCGTATTCATAAAAGGAATCCAAATATTCGTTTGAAATAGAAGGGGATAGTTGACTTAGTGCTTTCAAATAATGTTGCATCTTAACTGTTGGAGTATTGATATCTTCTGACAAGGCAAATAAACCAGCCTAAAAATAATACAAATAAAAGTATCATCTGTAAAAAATCAATTACTACTGCTAACCTCTCTACATAAATTCACAATATCAGCACCAGAAAAACGTTCAGTTTTATCAGCTAATTCCTCCAAATTCACATCGTTACCAATTGCTGTCATTTTCAGTGAATTTTGTAAAAGTTTTATACGATCTAATTTATTAGGGGGTGGAACAGGTACAAGACGGTCAAAACGGCCAGGGCGAAGTAATGCGGAATCAATCATGTGAGGCCGATTCGTAGCTCCAACTACTACTACATGCTGCCCAAATTCAATACTCTACAAGAACAATGAATTGTAACAGAGTAATTACAACATATAAATCAAACTTTTCTCACATTATCGGAACCGGAACTTCTGTTTCCAGATCGAACTCCAACTCCATCCATTTCTGTCAGTAATGTAGAAAGGATCGTTTCACTCACTGATTTTCCTGAGGATTTTGAATCCCTAGATCCAACAACAGCATCTAAAAATGTCAAATAGAAGAGTTAATTAAACTTATTCATTCTATTCACAAAAAAGTTTTTGAAAAATTAACATGTAAAACTTTTTTCTTTAGATTGGAAATAAATGTGGGAAAAACTTTTACAAGATGAAGAGTCAATTAATTAAATAATTGGTTATTAAAATTCGACAGACCTAATTCATCTATAAAAAGGACACACGGTGAAGCAAGTCTCGCACGATGAAATAAATGGCTAATAATTTTTTCACTGTCTCCAACTGCAGATGAAAATAATTCAGCAGATGAAACAGATAAAAAATTCGTTTCATAAGCACTGGTTATGGCACGAACAAGAGTCGTTTTTCCACATCCCGATGGACCATAAAGTATGATTCCTTTTATAAAAATATATTAGTTTAGTAATTGTGCTTTTTGTATAACTGGATTCAAAATATACCTTTCGGTGGTTTTATACCCATTCGTTTGAACACTTCAGGTGCAACAAGAGGCCATACTATTGTTTTTATTAGATCCATTTTAACTGAATCCAGACCAGATACGTTGTTCAATGCACTTGAATCTCGATTGACATCCACAACTCCAACAGACCCTTGCAAAACGGAAGGAAGCACACGTCTTAAAGCATATTTGATATGTTCCTCATTTAATTCATTGGAGTCAGTTATCTAAACAAGTTGTGTAAATTTTAACATAAGTTAATAATATTTTCAGAAACTTACATTAGCTTGAAGAGTTGCAACATGTACTAAACGAATTAAATCTCGGGCCACGAATCCTGGCGTTTGTTTTCCTAGTAAGTCGATGTCTATCGTAGAAAATTGAGGATTTCTTAATTGGATCGATTTTAGAATTCCTACCCTTTGTGTAATATTTGGTACTTTTATGAACACCTAAAATTGACAAAAAAAAAGTGACCGAAATTCTCAAAGTTGCTAAATTAGCAATGCATATAAATTAATTATCACCTCTTGTGGAAGCCTGTGACACATCCTTATTTTCTCTGAGATTAAATACGGTTTTGATGTAGTCCCAATCACAACCAAGGGAGCATTGGTCCTTAAGTCTGTTCCAGCATCATCGAGAAGATCACAAATATGATTTGTAAGTAAACTTTTGTTAAGATTACTACGAGATACAAACCCAGTGTCCTTAGAATGAAGTGTGTCTATGTTTTCAATAAGGACTATGATTGGATAACTAAACTTGGTTGTACTTTGAAGAGCGTGTTGGAATATTTTAGTTAATTTTCCAGCTACTTTTTCAAAATCATGACGGAGTGACATTTCTTCAGTGGCTAGATTGAATGTACAAAGTTCAGCTGCATAACGTTTTGCAGCTTCATGCACGACTAATTTTTTTCCAGACCCAGGAGCTCCAGATAAGATAAGACCAGAATAAAAATGTTTCTTAATACATTTTCCGTCTTTTCTTGGTTGGATTTCTAATGATTTGGATATAATTTCAAATGGGATTTCTAATCCAGCAATACAATGTTGATTGTTGTTGGATAATGTGAGTAGAATTCTACGAAAGTAGGATATATCATGAGTTGTTCTTATGCTTATTTCTGTTTGATTATTTAATCTTCCGATTTCAATTTGCATACTTGACATGACACAGTCATGAACAAAAATGAAAGACACAGGAGGAGAAATTGAAGAAAGGAAGGGACACTTCCGTACGTCGATTATTGAATTTGGTCTGACATGGATTGAGTATATTTTAAAAAATTCTCGTACCAACTCCTTACTAATTCCAATAAGATCAAAGTCAGGATTTAGTAGGAAAAGGTCATCAAATATTACAGTTACATTCATTCTTCTGATTATTCCACAATTTAATTTCGATATTTGAAATTCTTGAGATGGATCTTCTTCACTGAAGGTATCTATAATTTGTTCTGGTATCTAAATAATATAAAACAGAGATTAGAAAAACAGTGAACATAAATCAATTAAATTATTACCTTTACATAAAACATTTTACACCATTCCCAAAATCCACATAACATATCCTTTAAAACCAATGCAATTAATATATCTGATTGATTGAATTTTGTAAGTTGTGATGATGATATAAAATTTGTTAATTTTTCAGTAATGCATATTTCTCGTACTCTCATATCACAGTTTATAAATGAAAACTCACCATCATCTTGTTCTTGAGTACTAGTTGCAGAAATCCTAATTAAAATTCTTGTTTGGATATCAAAATTATTAAGGCTACTGCCCTCATCTGTCCTCATTAAGTTGATGCTAAGATATTCCTCTAGACGATTTCCATACGGAATTAATGGATCTATCAACTGTCGTGGTAAGGAAGTACATTGTTGAATTTTGAGCGGACTCCAATCATCAGATTGGATTATGACATTTCTAAATGTCATAATAATAGCAAAAATACTGCGTCTAACTAAATAAATACTGTTACAAAAACTAACAATAAATTAACTAAAATCGAACTTTTTGACTTTAATTTGACAAGAAAGTGAAATTTTAGTAAAAAAAAAAACACGTGTTTTATGTAAATTTTAGAAAAAATTTCAGAGTGTTTTCCCGCATTTATTTTGAAATTTTTCTATTTTTATTTATTAAGCAATTTTTAAGATTTAAACAAAAAACCGGGAAATTTTTATTTGAATTTTACTACAAAATTATAATAAAAATATTGCAATTGATTGCAAAAATGTCGTTGTGGTTTAATTTGCACAATTAAATATTGCGTTTAATTTAACAAAAGTCTGATTTAGAATAGGGTTAAATAAATTTCTATTTTTGTGTATTTAAGTAGTGAGTTTAATCAATTCAACATAAAATTATGAGTATAAAGGTATTAATTCAAGTTTGAATTATTGAAGATTTACTTAAATTACATATTCTGTTTTGTATGTATTTAGGAAGTCTCGTATGCGATAGCTAAAGGAACATTTGACAGTATCAAGGGGATATACTGGTTGTTCACTTTGGATTCCCTCCAACAAAAAGCTGTAACATTTCATTCATCTCATTCAATTCATTTCATGAATTGTGTTTTAAATATTTTACATTTGATAATATTCGTTTTTTTCTCCCTATTTCGATTTTAGCATCAGGAAAGAACACAATTTCGTGAACTAAAACGCACAAAGAAGTCACCAATACATATAAACAAAGAGTGAGCTATTTACCCTTTTACAAGGCAGACGGGATAGATGCTGCCTCCTGTACTGCCTCCTTGTGCAGCCTCCCATGCTGCCTCCGTACTTTCACCTAACAGGACACTTAATCCCACAGAGTTAGATGAAAGTCGGGGAAAGCTGGTCCCGTCTGCCTTACTCCAACCACTTAAGTCAATTTTGTTAATTTTATTTTGTTGTTTTTGGAAATAGAGAACCTAGGCTGCTGAAACGTGTCCTGCAATGCTGCTCATTGAACGGTCTAGTTTTTGCTGCATCCGTTCTTATTTTCAACCAAATCGTCTTGCCTTTACTCAAAGTATGTTTACTTATATATTTACTATTTTAAAATATTAAAAGTTTATTTTTTCATTTTTCTCCACAGATAGTTTTAGCTAAACTTTTAGATTCCAATACAAATTTATGGTACTGGTTAGAGCTAAGCCTCCAGCTTATGTTTGGTACGCTGTGGATTATCCCTTTGTATATTTTAAGTGGTGCTGTTAATTCGTTGTGGTTTCAAGTAAGATTGTACGAACTAAATGTTAGTTCTGAGTTAGCTTAGTTATATTTATTTTTACTTTTAGGATATTGGTACTCTCGCATATCGATATTCAATTGGTCGCCCAAAAGGATTGCCAAATCTTAGTACTCTTGTTGCTGACAATTTATTCTCGATTCTTATACAACTGTTATTCCTAATCCAGGTAAGGTGATTGTTTTGATGAAGTGAAATAAGTCTTGAATTATGTTTTAATTTTTAGGCGAAAACAGTTATGTACATACCAATCCCAATTTTAAATCAGTCATTATTTCTTCTTCACATGTGCCTTTTCTATTCTTTATACTCATTTGAGTATAAATGGATTCAAATGGGATGGCCATTACACCAAAGGTTGTCATACCTTGAGACAAATTGGCCATACTTTATTGGATTCGGTTTACCCCTCACACTCATAACTTGGTGGCCAAATGATACAATTATAAGTGGTTGCTGTTTTAGTTTCTTCTTTCCTTTGTTTATTATAAGTGCAAATGAAGCTGATCCCATTGTTGTAAACGGGTAAGTTAATAGGAATTTTACCAAAAATTTTCCATAATTTTAACTTAACTTATTATGTGTTTGTTTATTGTTTAGGAACCGTAGACTACAACTCTTTTCTTTCGTTGTTGGAATATCAAATGTGATTTTCAAAAAATCAGTTGCAAGACCACAAAAAGGACAAAAGTCATCATCATCGACTACATCATCATCATCTTCTTCTTCCCAAGAGAAAATAAACCTCAACAGACCAAAATTAAAACGATAAGTGCCCTTAAATAATGACATTTTAATTTTCTAAAACGAGTCGCAGAGGTTGTAACATGAAACCAAAAAAAAATTACGAAGTTTAAAATAAACTAAATGATTTCATCATTTGAAATTTTTTCTTTCAAAATAATGGGAAAGGGACCCTTCCCATAAATTTTGTATTCTATTTTTAAAAAAAAATTAAACTTCACTCAAATTAGTTTTTTCCTCATCCATTGGTAAATTTAATCTTCATTAGCTTAAATTCATATAAACAACAATATTTTGACTTGACTTTGGGCCTACTAATAATGTTTGTCCCAGTTAAATTTATGACTTTGTACTTTCAGGTCATAAACTTATACTCAAAAGTGTTATTTTGTTAAATGAATGGAAATTATATAAAATGGCTATAAGAAATTCATTAAACGTAGTATAACTTTCTAATCATTCTTTCATAAGATTTGTGACCTTTCATAATCCGGAAAGGATTGTACTTGTCATCATTTATTGGACATTGTTAGTTAAAATCAAAGTCCACTGATTATAAGAAGGAAAGAGGATTGAAAAATTCTAAATCTAAACAGTTTATATCCGTCTTAACTAAAAGGAACCCCTTAAAAGCGGTATAACAAATAAATACGTCAATCATATTAACGGGTGTTGTATTTACGAGGATAAAAATAAAACTTTAAAGAATTTACACCAAAGGAGTCAGTCAGTCACTTTACAGCGTTACTTCAGTTTGTTACTTCTTATAACTTTTCTTTATTTCCAGTTTAATATTGTACAAGTAAAATAGCAAAAATTATTCATTTTTCTGGATTATTTCTTGGAGATTTTTAACAACTTTTGTTTAGAAGGTAACTCGATTTTTCAATGTTAATGTTATAAGAAATTGACAACCAAATCTAGGCATAATTATGATTAAATTTCAGAATATCAAAATGACATCCACTGGAATTTGTCGTGAAGTCTTCATGGTACGCCCAGTTAAATTCGAATTCAATTATCAAACAGCTCATGATAATGTTTTCCAACATGAACCAAAGAATGGCTTAAAAGGAAATACTCAAGTGAAAGCTTTACGAGAATTTGATGGACTTGTCCAGCTCCTTCGTGATCATAAAATTGATGTTACTGTTGGAAATGATACTTTGAAACCACATACACCAGACGGAATCTTCCCTACGAACTGGGTATCATCCCTTCCTGATGGCACACTTTGCTTTTATCCAATGGAAGCCCTGAATCGAAGACAGGAACGAAAGTCCCATCTTATTGCACTACTCAAAAATACTTACAAAATCAATCGTATTGTTGATTATACTGCTCATGAAAATGATGGGAAATATTTAGAAGGTGCTGGAAGTGTAATCATCGATTACGAGAACAAAGTAGGGTATGCTTGTTTGTCTGGAAGAACTCATCGAGAACTTGTTGAGAAATTTGTGGCAGACATAGGAATCCCTAGATGTGTCATCTTTCAAGCGAAGGATGAAAATGGTGTCCCAGTTTATCACTCTGATGTCATGATGGCAATTGCTGATAAGGCAAGTGCCCAATTCATTATAGAAATAAAATAAAATTCTATTCTATGAATCATAATTTATTTTTCAGTATGTCATCGTCTGTTTGGATGCAATTGGAGATATTGATGAGAAGGAGTTATTAGTTTCATCAATTGAGGGATCTGGAAAAGAAGTTATTCCTATCAGCATTCCACAACTTCGTACATTCCTTGGAAATTCAGCTCAATTGGAAAATTCTGAGGGTCAAAAATTTGTAGTTATGTCCACTACGGCTTTTAAATCTCTTTCGGAGATTCAGCGTCAAAAATTGGAATCTTACAACCAAATTCTTCACACTGATTTATCAACAATTGAGGAAGTTGGAGGTGGAAGTGCACAGTGTTTAATGGCAAAGGTCTACTTGCATCGAAAGAATTGTTAATTCTTTCATTAATAATTTTGGATAAATTTTTAAATTAATACAGATTGTAAGAAAATGTAGTCTAATACTTAAATTTTGGTAATTTTTTAATTTCATAGCTATAGATAAACATTTAAATAATTTAATTGGGTCAAAAATAAAATAAGGAAGTTCAACATTATAAAAATTACATCATAGAGTTTTTTTATTCGTTTTTATTTATAACATATTGATAACTCTGTTTAAATTAAGAATTAACGTGCACTCGTACAAGGAAGTTTACAGAAATCCTTTACAAAATGTACGATGTTACACAATAAATCAAAATTATCACGTTAGGGTAACTGGCAGTGATGTATCTACTAATTGTGGTAAGGGTGACACATTAAAGTAACGAGGGTTATAAATAACATGTAAGCGTGTATGACTTATCACATTGAAAATATTCCATCGAATATCACAGGTCATCCACAAGGTCCGTTGATATTTTTTTCCAATGTCTAAATATCAAGTATAATGTCTTTAACATTATAAATCCTTATCGAACAATGAAGGTGTTTGGAAAACGAACTGATTCAATTATTGTCAAAGAGCTTTCGTATTTATTGGGAAAATGATTAAACTATTTCCAAATTTATTAGTATACATGCAAACATTTAAGAGTTAAAGATGAGTAATAAAAATTAATTACAAAAGAAACATTTGAGCGATATCACAGTCAACAAGGGGAAAGTGTCTCATCTTTTTTTTAGTTTTCACAAGGAATTACTGAAGAATATAAAATGTTTTCTTGATTATTTGACAACATTGGTGGATTTGGTAGTGAGGTCAAAGGAAGTGTTTCCATTAATCCATTAATGGATGCCTCAGAATTCTCAGGTATCTTGCCATCTCTGTTTTCTTCCAATTTTTTATAAAGTGTTTCCTTCAATTCTGTAAAAGATGGACGCTGTATTGAATTATTCATCCAGCATCTGAGCATTAACTCGTATCTAGAATAAAATACTGTAAAGCATTGCTATAAATAAAATGAAAATTAAATCATTTACAAGTCATTAGTAGCATGTGTTGGAGGACCCATCCTATAATTATTAGTTTCAAGTTCTTTTAAGAAATTAGAAGTCCAACCAGGTAATCCGGGATATGGTAAATCACCAAGTGAAAATATTTCCCACATTGTTATTCCGAAAGACCACACGTCGGATTCTATGGAGAAAATCAATGAACGAAGCGATTCAATACTCATCCAGCGCCAGGGTAATTCTTCTTTTATATTTCTTGTATACTCCGTTCTGTAATACAATTGACGAGATAAACCAAAATCAGCGATTTTACAAGTCCCATTGGATGTAAGGAGGATGTTTCTTGTTGCTAAATCGGAATGTATCACCTGCAAAAATATAATAAATGAATCTTACTTCTGTTGTTCCAGATTTGAGATTTCATTACTTTCTTATTGGCAATATGTTCCATTCCGCACGCAATTTGGTATGACCAATTAAGTAAATCAACAATTGTTAGCGTTTTTTGTGGAATAATAACCGGCATAGCGGAAGTGTTACTGTCTCTATAAGAAATATTTATTGTTGTATAAGTAATTAAAAGTCTTATAAATGCTCTTACATAAATGCCATAACATAGTTTGATACAGGTGCTGCTAATGTAGTGTAAGTCACTCCTGTAACTTTGTTCTTGTCCGAAGTGTTTGCTTGGTAGTTTCCACGCTGAGCCTTTAAATAATTCTCAAGCGATCCATTTTCACAGTATTCCTAAGAATTAAAAATGTCGTTTTTATAATATTCAAAATTAAAAAGTGTTTTGAATTTTTTGTGTTACCGATGCTAGATATATTTCACCTAATTGGATTATAAGAATAATATAAGATTTTTCAAAAATATACCATTTAAAATATTCAACTTACCTTGCTCAATTTTTGCAGTATAAGCACCTAATAAGTTAACAATGTAATCATGGCGTCCAACGTATGACATAATTTTGATCTCCATAAGCAAATTTTTAAGTTCGATTATAGATCCATTAGAATTAAGTGTTTTAAATGCTACGTCACCTTCAACATCATCTATACGACCCTTGTAAACAATTCCATAGTGCCCTTGTCCAAGAATATTATTTTCATCTGAATAATTCATGTATTAATTATGTAAATTATAATGTTATATTTGTTGACAGTTACCAATTGTAAACTTTTTTCTACAAAGTTCGTATTTCTTGTCATAAGGAAATCGTAAGGCAAATATATAAGTCTTTTCATTGCACAAATCTCCTGTTGTGGCTTTAATATCTTCGTTTTCATTCTGTCCCATAATTAATGTTGATTGAGATGAATATGAAGGAGTTCCATAACGAAATTCTTTAGCAATTTCACGTGTTTTCCTTGACACGATATTCTCCTGTCAATTACATTCATACACGTTACAAGGCTAATATTTGGTATACTACATTATGTATTTTTACCCTGGCTTTCCGTAGTCTCCAGATTAAAAATATTATAATAGTCGTTACAAGGAATATAACAATGATTAGAGCAACAATTACAGAAGCGAAGTTGCTGTTACTTCTATTGGTTGAATTTGTATTCCCATCATCGGGATTTGTTAGTGATTCCAATTCTAATGTATAAATTTATTTATTATTTTCTTTAGTAGTAATATTGCAAAAATTTACCTTGTATTTTTGGAGAGTATGTATAAAAAGTTCCATTTTTACTATCATGCCTCTTCCACCATCCATAATTCCCCTCAGCTCCGATAGGACCGTTTGGTCCAAAATTTGACACATCGTTAACATCGTTTTTCCACGGCTCATCAAATGCTTCGAATAAATCCAATCGAAACTGATGAGTTGTAGCCCAATCATCCATTCGATTCCAAAATTCAACCAAATTAGATAAATTATTCGTAGCTCCATTACTACTAACTCCCCAATTTGCCCAACCGGCCTGTGCTATCACTTCTACTTTTGGATTAACTGATTTGAGTATTTTCTGAATTTTAAGAAAAGAATCGCCATATTCTTTTATAACATCCGTCATTTGTTTTTGAACAATAAATGCAGGAGGTGTATGAGAACAAATAATAAAGTCTACACGTTTCAATAGTTTTGTAAATATAGATTCCAATTCCGTATCCTTGAATTCGTTAAACGTATAATTGGAAGGAACACTGTGTAAATTATTGCTAAAATACAAAAGAAAAAGAACAAATATTTTTTATGAAAACATTCTTATTTCCTACTTACTCTGCTTCTGGTAACTTCGTTGGAATTATTTCAGTACAACTTTTAACTCGTATACCCATCTGAACTCCAATTTCTTGAGTCTTTTCTTTATATTTATCCATTAATTTACAAACTTCATCATTCGTAATTTCATTTGTAACATAGTCGCTTGTAAATATTAATCCAGTTACAGTCCCTGGAAATATTTTATTTGCATCTTTTGCAGCTTCTAAAGCATTATGAACTTCTTGATTTAGAATATCCGTGTATTCATTTTGATATATTCCTTGTACAACTCTAACTGGTTTAAAACCTTTCGTAACTAAAATTTTATTAACTTCAGCAGTTGCAACTGGTACTAAACCAGTTGAATCTCCTTGATTCCACGATCTTGATGCAGCTTAAATATTAATAAATATAATATATAAATTGAACACATTTGATTGATTACTTTTTATTACCAGTAGCTCCAGTGCCATAAGTAGAAATTGACCTGAATTTCTTAGCAAGTATCATAATCAGAGTTTTTACATCTTCCATTGTATAATTATTCCATTTTGATACTGTATTCAAACCAGGTTTAATTGATGGAAACCAGTTTTTTACGTAAGGTGAAAATACAACTCCTGTAAAATTTTGATTAAAAGATTTTTCCTGGAATATATCTGGGACATGCTGTAAAATTTATTAATAAGAAATTTTAATTTCTTTCAAGTGTTCCTTCATGCATATATTTGTATTCATACTGTTTTGCAGGAGCAATGTAAAGTAGCATTGGTAATGGAATGAAAACTCTGAAATAAAGTTTACAAATTTTATACTTTTTAAGGACAAATTTTTTCCTATAATAATTACATTGCCTTCTTCCATCTTCTTACAACCAGTTTGAAGTGGTCCTTCATTGCAAAATTCAATTGAACAGTCATCTTTCACGTCTTCGATAAGAAAAGATGAATTATCTTCAACTGACGTAAAAAATGTATATCCAGCCGGTATGGCTTCGGTAGTAGCTCTGAAACAAAAAAATATTGTTTTCAATTATTTTGTATAATCCAATAATCGTTTTCAATTATTCACCAAGCATAACACATACTCAAGGTGATGTTGAATATTAGCACATATTCGAAACTGTTCCTTATACTTGAAATAATCATCTGTATTCGATGCTTTTGTTATTAAACCCAGCACACTTAACACAATACCAATTTTTAGAACTATTTTTAACTTATCCATAACTTTCCAAAGTAGTACGTAAACTACTAATTTTTAATTCATTTTGCTTCCTCTGAATCATTACGTCAAGTTAAGTCAATGAAAAAAATAAAAGAAGATAACTATTGTTTTTTGTTATTAAAAAATTAAACTACAACCAATAAATCAAAATTCTTGTTAAACTCTTCTTAGCAGATAATTTTTGATTAGTTTAAAATGACTTCAGCAACACGACACTGAAAATGATATCCTTAACAATATTATTACGAAATGTACCACAAATTTAAGAAAGTGAGATAATTCTGGAACTGTTAATTACTAGCTTTGGGTGTAATTTTATGTTTGAAACGGCCAATGAACACGACGACGATGATAATAATCCCATGAATATATTCTTAATGCAAGTAAATAGGATCGTTTAGGATTAAAATTAGAAATGAAAAGGTAACAAAAAAAATTTAAGTATAAAACAACAGGAACGCGATGATGACTGAATTGTTTTCACAAGCTTAACGATGGTCATTATCATATCAGCGTCATTTTACGAACCATAAGCAAGTAAAATAAACACGAGAAGAGTCAGTCATTCCCATGCAAAAATTTGGAAATTAAATAGGGATCTATTGTTTGCTAAACTCTTTAAGGGATTTGCACGAGTTGATCTCTGTTAATGAATAATTTTATCTCAAGTATAATATACAATATACCTCCAAAAAATACTTCAATAACAAATTAACACCAATTTACTACTACTCTCTTGTAATAATTAATAAATGTTTAAAATTACAAGGTTTCATCCATTGTTTATGCATGCATACGCCTTGTCAAGTTTTGACTAAATGTTATATATGTAATCTGAATTACCACAACACTCCTCAACAAAGGTTCTTAACCAGTTTTATTTTGACGTTTGCCAGTTTTTTAATATTACCTAACAGGATTAGCTTAACAGGGAAGAAAGGGATAAAAGTATCAACATTATAGAAAAGTTCGTAACTTCTGTCATCGATTGATAGTTAGGATGATCTCTAACATGCTACAAGATCAAGAGTTTGGAATTACTTGATGAAGTTGGCCTTAAGATTATTATAATTGACGTATATACGCGTGGGAAAGTTCTTTGACGCAAATCCAATAACCTCATTAATTGCTTACCGACAGCGAAGATCCTGTTGTAATCATTATATATTATGATTTGCAAGATGTCTCCTCATTTTATGCTCTTCAGGAAAGATACTACAACAACAAAAATATTCTTCACTTGTATAATTACATTTTAAATGTTCTTTGCAATTAAAGAAAGAGGTGGATTGGATAGTGAGTCGTATCTTTGTCATGAATAGGATGTTTGTGGTGTTGTTGGGGAATTCCCATCAAAATTTACCTTAAATTTTACAGTTCCGTGACAAATTTTATGATCTGCAAAGAACTTAAAACAAGACAATGGAAATGTATAATTTGTACATAAGAATTGTATTTTTAAATAAAGTTTTAAGTTCAATTAGAGAAGATTATGTTTGATATTACATGAGATTCGTTTTGTAACAAGATTGATTGGTTCAATCTCTTAAACTAATGTAATAAGTGTTGTATAATAGACCTAAGATTAATTGACTACAAGAAATATGAGATCATCAGTGTTTTAACACCTAATTGAAAATTTTATTTATTCTCTCCAAGTATTATAAAAACTTGAAAGAAAGGTGAGGCCTCTTTCTTAGACTTAAGAAATTTTATAACGAAAAAATTAATAAATAAGTTAAAAGAAGAGGGAATTGACATTTGCTGTTAAATCCAAAACAAGAAAAATTCTCAGAAATACGTCATGCAACTAAGATTACTTTTACAAACGAACAATATAAAATACTATTTTTTACGCCAAATAAAACTGGTTTAAGAACTTTTTTAACGTGGTTAATAATTATTCCAGATTGCATGTAAAACCCTTATTTCGAATTAAACATTAAGAAAATACCTCATCCAAATATATTCGACATCCCAGTATCAAGATAGAATTCTAAGAATCAAGTCTTACAAAAAGGAACTACAAAAAGTCCAATTTTAGTGTGAACTCAACCAAAGTTCTACTGACTCATATTTTAATATCAATTGATACACTTATTCATAATATCAATTTACAAATTTTTATAATGAAAGTGAATATATTTTTATCCTTATTCCTAGCTATTGTAACCACAAGTCATAGCTTACCGGCTCAAAAACATGCCAGGAGATCAATTAGTGATCGTTATGAGAATCCAATATTATTTCAAGAATCGACAGGAAATAATGGAAATATAAATAAAAGTGCATTTTTAGAATTTATTGCAAAAATACTTCTAAATAGGCAAGCATCGATTCGTAATACTTTCAAAGAGATTCATCAACCAAGAATTCCAAGCAAAGATAATACTTATGAAGATAAAATTTTATTCAGAGGTAAGAAAAGTTTTAAATTTTATGATGACTATTAATGATTTATCAAAAATAATAATTTATTTTTAATTTTAGAAGAAAAAAAGAATTCACTTGGATACATTCGACGTTTTCCACCGTACACATCAAATTTAAACACACCCTTGAAAAATGATATACCATTTCGAAATTTTGATATTGAAGATATAATTCTTGTTCCTGATCAGAATTCACCAATCCAAGAATCCAATGAAAATAATCCACCAATGCTTATGATGAGGAAAGAAATACGAAATTCAGGTAAGATAAAAATGATTAAGCTTGTATTAAACTAGGATACGCCATAAAAGTCAATTTTCAAGGCTGTGATTTTTCCTGTCATTGTTTACACTTCAAAAACTTAAAGTCAGTTTTTTATTTGGAAGTCCAGTCCTAATAATTTCACACGATTAAATTAAGACATGCAAATTTTTTTAATATTACGTATAATTAAGTATTCATTCTTTCTTTTAGACACGCAAAATACAAAAAGTCAAGTTTTTACAGAAGATACTGAAAGCAATTCAACGGAGTCTGTCACTTCTACTACTATTTCCATATTAGAAGATTCAAAAGGAAAAAATTCTACTGAAATTCAAGAAGTTTCAACTACAGAAAAAATCCCTCCAGGAAATAAAAAAAATGATATAGCTTTCCATTCTTTATTTCGTGTACCTGATATTGTTAAAAAGGAAGACAGGGATCAATCAAGTCCATGTCCAGAAAACTTAAGAAGGAACCATCATGGAGAGTGTGTACGTCCAATAAGAAGATTTCGAATTAGAATAGTTGAAGAAACAGATTAATATTAACGATTATAAAGTATTTCTTATTTATTCTTTGTTATTTACATTGTAGTATTAATTATTTACAAATTATGTTCTCAGGGGTATTATTTTTTTTTTGCTCTGGACACAGTATCCAGATTACTGGATGGATCCTATTATACTTTAAGTAGCTCACTGACGTACGTTTGTGTGAGCAATTATTATTTTTTTGTAATCAAAACCTTCAGCTACTAGTCTTCAGTTCACACGATTTCTTAAGTCCAATATAATATTTTTGCCTAATACGCAATCCTTATTAAAGCATAAATAAAATTACGTTGTTTGAAAAGAAACAAAAAATTGTTAAAAATTTTATATTAAACATGATCATGTCACTATACAACATTCATTGAATAATGTATGAAATCCTCTGATAAGATTAATTTTTCATCAGCAAGATTAAAGTTAAAATGGTTACTGCAGATACACAAGTTTGATATGAACTTTTTGTACTATAAATTATTTTTGTAAGTTTAAGAAAAAAATGAAACAAATTGTATTTCCTTGTATTGTGGTGTGTCAATATTTGATATTGATCAACGCACAGTCAACAGAGGTAACATCACCATCACCACAATCACTACTTGGACGAACTGTAAAAATAATTAAAATCCCACCTATCCACCAGTCGGACAAAATTGATCTAAATTCTTCCGTTTTTAATTATCCGGACGAAAGTGCAGATATTATTTGGATATTTAGTCATAGTATTGAAATCGAAGTTAACAAATTGAAAATTAATGGAAATATTGGTGATTTTGTATTGTTTTCTAAATATACATTCCCAGAAGAACTTTCTAACGACACTACAGTTGAAGAAGCATTGGAAGAAATTCCAATTGGTGAAAGTCGACTATATTCCTGGAATATTGATGAGGATTCAGATGTAGTTTTACGCCTGTACAATCCAAATGGTGTCTCGATCTACTTTCATGGTGAAGAGAGTAATAATAAAACAATTGATTATGGAATTCTTATGAAAGTATCTGCATATGGTACGTTCTTTACATTTTTAATATTATAACATACAAAATTGGTATTAAATGAAACATTATTAATTTACTGGTATTTGGTAAGTTTGAGTATCTGAATTCCATCGGATTATTCTGTGTAAAATGTGATTGATGATGCTTTTTGTTGATTATGATTGACAAGATTGCTTTCTTTTTAACATTATTGAGTAAATCACTTCCTATATTAAATAAAACAAAGATTATAATATTACATTCTGTATCAAATATTTTGGATATAAAAATATAATCAGACTTACCCAAAACGTTCCAAAGCACAACATATTAGATGAATTTCTTCATCAGGAGTAGGACTACGGTCTTCAGCCTATAATCAAAGTAATATACAATTAATTATTATTTTCAGATATAGAAGAAGAGCCAACAACGACTGTTCCAACCACTTCCACAATTCCACCAGGTAAAGCAAGCAAAAGTTTTTAGAAAATATAAACGTATTTGAATATTTTTTACAGGGCAAAATCCTGAAGAAGACTACGTTACAAAATATGTCATAGGAAGGACACCACGTCAAGTAAGCCAACTGTTACACATACACTACTACAGCTAGACTACATTTTGTTATAATTTTCTACTTTCTACAGTTCATTCGAGAATTGGATAACTTTAAAAGCATCTTAACGGAGATGACATACGTTTATTGTGATAAAAAAGGATTCAACATCAGCATACCAGAATTAAAGTAAAGCATAAATAGAATAAATGCAATTACTTTTTAAGCTTTTATTTATTTAATAGTTCAGAAGATTCCATAGTCCACATTCCAGAGAAGGAACTTCGCTTCTGTCATCGTTCATGGCCCGAATTTAAGAATTGTGTTGAAGTCACATTTGCAATTGTCATATACGATCAAGATGGAATTTACATCATGACAGGATCGAGAATTGACGAAATGTGGGGAGAATATAAGGATCGTTTAATTGCAAATAATTATCATCCATACGATCCACCACCGAAACGACCTCCTGTTTCATGGCTGTGGGTTGCTGGTTGTCTTGGCTCTGTTTTAGTAATTTCTATCTTGCTTTGTATAACATGGATGAAGAGAGCCAGTGATGAGTTTAAAAAGTAACTGTTCATAATCAGTGATCATCATCAATGGTGTAGGAGTATTCAATATTATTTTGAATTTTTAGAGAAGCTGAAATTAGTAGTGCAATTTCCCAAGTTGGTGAAGAGGAAACGTTCTACGACCGGAGAAATCCTGTTCATCAGATACGAAAAACAATGATAAATGGAAGATTAGAAAATAATTATCGTCCAATGAATAATGGGGATGAAGATTATTTTGGAAGTGGTAACTTAAATTTTACCTCACCATTTTCATATGATGAATATGATGGTGGATCAATGAAAGAAACTTACCGAATTAATCAACTTTATGTTCCGGATGAAGATGAAGAAGATGAGATTTTTAGTAAATCTAATAGAAATCCTGAAGATGAATGGCATGAGCATATAAATTTGAGGTAAGACTCCATTAATTAATTTTCAATTAAACATAAATTTCTTGTTTTTTAGATCACCAAATAAAAAAACGTAACAGAAGAAAATTAAAATAAAATTTTTTAAATAAAACATGAATTAAATTTTAATTATTAAATATTTTGTTTGTTTGAAATGAAATTTTACTACTAAATATATTAAACTTATAATTTTTCAATCTCTGGATTTGATTAATTATTATATAAAGAAATAAAGATTATGAATTAAATTAATAATGCTATAAAATGCAAAATCAAAGTCTAATTTTAATCTAAATTCTCAAAATTCTGTAACAAATATGCCACTATTTTAAAAATTTTGAGTTTAACTTATTATAAACTACAAATTGTTATTTATATTATTTAGCATGAAATTTTCAATAAAACTATTCTATAATTATACTCTAAGAATCCTTTTTCGTAGATCTCATAAGGAAGATGACCGTGATTGATGAAGTATTTTGGATGACGACAGATTTTTTCTCTCTAAATGTTACATTTAAAGTGCTCATGTGCTTTTAGTGGTGATGGGGGTATTTTGGAAGTTAAAAAAATTGTAGTTTTTTCCTAATAATGTATTAATTATTTAACTGAGTGAACATCATCAGATTGATACCGCCATGGTATTGTGCTTCATTTTTCATGTCCCGTTCAAAATCTTCTCTGTATGAAAATAATGAAAATGAGATCAAAGGTGAACATGCATTTAGCATGAAAGGCATGAAATTATGAATCAAACTGTCAATAATTAATTATTAACATCAATAATGCTCCTGTTCGATGCATAAAATAATGCGACGAATACCACCATATTTGGACATTAATAATAAATAAATACAGAAATAAGTACATAAAATACTTACCTTATCATGCATATCGTTCTTCCCAAAACCACCACCGCCAGAGTTCATACCACCACCTCCTCCTCCCATTCCACCCATGAAATTACCTCCACCTCCAGCCCCACCAAATCCACTAGAAAACAAGGATTATACATTATTAATCTCATAAAATTGTAGTATTTACTATTTTTATGTTACCCTGGTCGATTTCCAACTCCTACTCCGCCCAAGCCTCCACCAACACCACCACCTCCAAATTTATTCATGAACATTCCTTGTCCTCCACCTCCTCCTCCTCCCATTCCAGAATTATTCCATCCGTCTGATGAACCATTTCCACCCATGGGATTTAAAGCTCCTAAACCAATGGAATCGCTTCCATTTCCTGTCATGGTATTAAATGGGTTTACAGTTTGGGCTTGGATTGCAGGTATGTTGAAAATTCCAATATTTCCAGGTTTGAGTACACCATAGGATGCCAAGATGTTGGAAGCAGAAATAATCTCTTGAGTTGCCTTGGGCGGATATCCAACATTTAGAAGATGTTGTTTCATTCCTTCCAACATCAAAGGTGGTGGAGTGTGGCTATCTGCAAACAAAAATCCCTCAATACAAAAAAAAAATTAAAATTAAGTAAACTTACTTGAAATTGGAGGTCCAGAAAACGTACACCAAAAGTGAACCTGAGGTGGAAATCCTGTTACACTAAAACTTGCAGCATTCCCTCCGCCTGTGGGCAAATCGTTTCCACGGCCACCACCGACTGGACCATGCATGTCTCCACGTGCGGCTCCACGATCCCATTGACGTACTTAATAAAGATAGGTTATGTTAGTTTGTTTATTGAAAAAATTACTGATACCTACCTCTTGGTGGTGGTGGCTCCTCATAGTAATCTTCGTGATAATCATCGCGACGGTTATGATGTCCTAAGAATATTAATAATGTTGATTAGAATATTAATTATAACATCATCATTACATGACAATGACAATCTATGTAATGTTTCAAATAATAATAACTCCCTACCTCGTTCACCGCCAACACTACCAGAGTAGTTAATCATCAGACAAGAGCCACTTGACGGGTCATTTTTGATAATGTCTAAAATTAATCTCAAAGCCGTTTCAAGATTTTCGATGTTGTCTAAACATAAGTTTTAAAATGAAGATTCAATCAAACGAAATAAGGCTAAGAAACTTACTATCATTGTTCTGGATGGTCACTACTCGCTCATTTGATGGGAGTTGATCCGATTTTTGAGTCAAGTTAATATGACAATTTGATTCTTCTTGAATGCTCTTTACGCGTGATCCACCTTTACCAATTATTAAGCCAGCTGTTGATTGTGGAACCACGAGCGAAATCTGTTTAAAAAGAAGTTGTCTCTATTTTCCGAGATTAAATCATATTCAGTTACACGAAAATATCAAAGTATGCAAAAATTACCTCCCTATCCGAAACATTTTTAGGACGTGGATTTTTTGGGAAAAGATCCGAAGGAGATGTCATTCTTTTAAAAATTACCATTGTTGCAGTATGTACATTTGACGCATTTCCACTCATCAAAGCAACACGACTATCAGTGCCTGTAAAAAACCAATTAACAAATTGATAGGAAAACTAATATATATTCATAATACATACCTGGGAAGACATCATTTGCTTTTGACATACGAATATGTACCTGAAACAATATTTTAACGTTGAGAGATCATCAAACTAACAAACTGCAGTTAAGTAAAGTTACTCACCTCATACTCCCTCTGTAGCTCAGATATATTTGCTCCACCCTTTCCAATTACTGAACCAGCTGTAACTTGAGGCACGAGAAATTTTAGATACACCGACTCAGCATCTGGATAATAATAATAAAAAAATTAATTACCTTAGATTAGTTAAATTCAATTCAATTACCGTTATTTCCACTTATGTAAATTTTCTTTTGCGGACTACCGAAATCAGTATTTCCAGCGTCATTATTTCGCTTTCTACCAGCTCCACCACCTCCACCGCCACCGCCACCAGTTCCATGATTTTGTTGATTATCATCATTTTCATCTTCAATCTCGGATTTCATGTTGTCCTGTTTCACTGCTACACTCATATCACTTAACTATGAATGAGGTAATGAACTTATTACAGATTATCTTAATTTGTTTAAATCAGCTAACAAAAATTCTAAAAAATAAATTTAAAATGTCAGTCGTCAAAGACAAGAAAAAATTCCGGTTGGTTGAAGAGGAAGAGAAAAATTGAAATTTAAATCATTTCAGAAATATCCAGAGGTCAGATTTGGGCATTTTGAGTGGTTCATAAAAAAAATTATGAAAAATTGACAATTGACATAAACACAAAATACAATATTGTTTTTTTTATTATAATTTCCTTAAACTTATATAATTTAACATTTTAATTAGTTTGTTAAACACACTTTGTTTCTTGAGGGGTTGCCCGTCTATAGACGCCTCTTGGACAAAACTCATCCATGGCCATGTGTCAATTGTAGTCCACCATTTCATTACACCCGCAGTTATATGAAATGAATGTCCACATGTAACATGACTTCTTAACTACATGGCGTCGTCTTCTTGTCAAAGAAACTTGTCATGTCAAGTTTTACAGATTACATAAAAAATTTATTCAAGTTGCTTAAATTTACAAAAATTGATAATATTAAACAGATTGATATCCTTTCATGACTGATCTTCGTCTTGCAGAAGTAATCTTCTCATCATTTGTTTCCTTTCCATCATTATCCATTTCGGATAAAATAGCAGTTTGAGAAACTGATTTAAGAATATCTCGAGCTTCATCAATTGGCAAATCTGCCAATTGAGCAGCTGTCAACGAACACATAGGACCGAAGGGTCTATTTTCTGTACTGTACAACCTAATTTAAAAATCAGAAGTTAAAATTTTAGCGGTTGAAATTGGTAAAATGTATTGAATACTTGCCATCTTTGTGCCATTGGTGGTTCAGCAACTAATATTTTTTGAATTTCTAACTGAATTACATTACAGAAATCATCCAATGGTAAATCATTTGTATCATAACCAAAAGGATTTTCAATTTCAAATCCAATTGCTAATATACCAAGGTATACAAATGAAGCTATTCCAACAATTGGAATTGAAAACCATGGTCCCACACCACCAATTATTTGGAATGGGATTGCCAAAAGGAATAGCCAAACACATTCTTGTAAATGGATTGAATATGCTAAAGGCATTGGAGTTCTGAGGATCCGTTCAAATCCAGCGATACAATCTACAAGACTTGTAATACCTGTAATTATTCAAGAATCAATTGTGTTGATTATGATTATACTTTGTCACATTTGAAGACTTACTGTCTTGCATCGTTGCAATTGCCCATGGATCCTGTGGAACAAAATGATTTAAAAAAATTTTACTTGCTTTTACAAGAATGAAACAATTAAGTATAATATTACTGCTAATAGATTTTCTTCCAAGTATTTAATATACGAAACCAAATAATAGGATACTTCTATTGGAATATTGGAAGGTGTTGAATGATCATAAGCTCTGAACTTATTTTGTTTTCCTTTTCCAATTCGTCGCTGCCATGAAAGAGGTAAATTGGATGATGGCGTGTAGAATCGAGGAAGATGATCCAATAGTCCGTCGTAATCGTCATAATCGTAGGCATATTCTTCACGAAGATAATGTTTTGTACTTATAATAAATGCAGTACAAAGATTTAAAGCTGATTTCTTTTCAACTATATCTTTGGCTTCTCCTTCTTTTACACCAGACCAAATGGCACGTGTCAATTTCCGCATCTCTTGTGTCATTGTTGACCATAATTCACGTCCTTCCCAATATCTATTAATTTTATATTTCTAATGTTTGAAAGCTCAGCAACTATTATAAACGATGTTACACTAATGAAATATTTTTTCTTGTCTTTACCTTTTATATGCTGAATCAGTACGAAATACTAAAAGCAATCCAATAACAGTTCCTAAAAATTCAAAAATAATTAAAAGAATTTTTGAATATGAATACACATTTACCTATTATTGAAATTAAATCAGTTGGAAATGGTTTATAGAGAACTTGAACAAAATTTTCAATACAGGATATTGCTGCACTGTATATAATCAAAATTAAAACCTGCCACCAAATGCTAGGAATTACTGTTCCAGTTAATTTAAGCCACCAAAACACAGACATTGCTTCTAGCTATTTTATCATATATATTACAAACTAAAGAAATGAAAATAAGAATGTTGCTCGGTGTCGGTGACCTGTTGAGTTCCATTACAAGTTTGCAAATCCGTACACAAAACTTAAACGGGTTTCTTTATCCCGTTTACTTCTGCCTAGCCTGCTTTGGTAAAACAGTGTTTTACAAACTTTTTTACTTCATAAAACTCGTTTTATGAATTAATGAATAAGAATAAAATCTATCGAAGAATTTCTATTCAGTTTATAAGGAAATAACTTTTTTTAAAAGAAAATTCATTCAATCAAAAATTACTATTCTAGTCTTTATTTTTCTTTGAATTACAAAAACGTTTATACGCTTCGCTGTGTTGAATAAGTCTTTTATGCCTATAAAAATAAGAAAAACAAATCTGTGGTGAAACTGAAAGAAACTTGAATTTGAAAGTAAACAACTTACGTTCCAGTTTCAACGATTTCTCCATTTTGTATCAAATGAATAACATTTGAATCAATGATTGCTTCATCTGGTTCAGTATCCAATATAAGACAAGTTCGACCTTGAGAAATTGCACTCAAAGCATTGTACACATCAGTCATTTTATATTTAGAAACTTTAGAAAATATATTATGAAAAATAATTATCGGTGGATCTCTGAGATAGATTCGAGCAATTTCAATACGAAGTCTCTCCCATTGGTTAAGTTGAACTCCTTTAGCCCCTCCCACCTTAAAATTAAAAATTATGTTAAAATATTTTAAAGTTTAATAAATTCTTACTTTAGTTTCGTAAAGTTCTTCCATCGACATGATAAGTTCATGCAATTCTGCAATTTTAGCAGCATTCATGATTTGAGCACTGGAAGCATCAAGTTGACCATATTTAATATTGTATTCAATTGTTTCATTGAATATTCCAGCATCACTGGAAATAACTCCAATGCTCCTTCTTAGTGATTGAAATGTGTATGCTTTTATGTTCTGTCCGTTAATAAATATATCTCCATAATAAGAATCAGATTCTCGTAATATCAATTGAACAATGGATGAGCTCCAACTACCAGATTCACCGAGCTGTGAATACCAATAAAGTTAATGTCTTTTAAGTTTAGTAAAATTGGCCTTACAATTGCTATTTTGTCACCAGTGGGTACACGGAATGAAACATTTCGAAGTACGTGTACATTTTCATATACAAAATCAATGTTCTTCAATTCTATAAAAACTTTAGGAACTTTGAGATCTATTGGATTTGTACAATTTTTAATTTCAGGTTCATTCTTCATCATTATGAGCATTTGAGTTATTTCAGTATTGATTTTGAATAATTTACTAAAAATAATAAGAAAAAACTATATAAAATGAATTTTTGATTTTAAATAAAGCGTTACCTGTAAATTAGACTAAAATGACTCAAAGAATCACTAATCTGTCCCATATAAAAAATAAACAGGACAAAATCTCCAATATTTGCAACTTGTGTAACAGCAATTATACTAGCTAAATAGAAGCTGCCAAATACAAGTCCACCACCAAAAATGCATGTTTGGAGAAAATTTGTTAATGATACTTTGAATATATAATCAGATTCTTCTTGCTGAAATTTCTCATCAAATATTTCTGTATTTGTTGAATAAGCATTTTGAATTTCTTCTTTGTATTTCATTTGTGCATAATAGGATGCTTTATCCTTAATAAGACTTTCTTGATGAGATAAATAAAGCGTAGTTGCTGTATAAGCACAGACCATAATAAAAATTATTATCCCTAGTATTATATTTATATAAAATGAAAGGAAGATAACTGCGATAGAAATGTCTGCTAAAGCAGGAAACAGTCGAAGTACAAGGTACTTGATAATATTATTCATAGCAGTAGCTCCATTTGTGATGTAAAAAATATCCCTCGTATGATTTCTACTCTGGTTCCATTCTGTATTTTGCTTGTATAAATTTTCGTAAGTGTCAATCTGAACAAAAGTAGAAATTACATTTATGATTAAAAGGCAACATATTTTTATATAACAATACTTGTATCTTCTTAGTTGTTGATTGTTGTAGAGGAATCCATAGAATTCTTATTAAAATCATGAGAATTCCTCCTCCTATTCTACCTCCTTGTAAAATTTTTAAGAAAATAAATAAAAAAATATAATCACTGCATTTTCTAACTGTTGCATGTACAGATTCTAAGGAATCAGAATTGTTGTATTCCATTTCTCCTACTAACAAGCTGTTGACTAAAGTAAAAGAAAATTATTTAAAATTCCTATTATATTTTAATATTTCTTACCTAGATTTTTTATTAAAATTGGAACATATAAGTTCACACCTCTTTCTAATATTAAAATAAAAATGCACAAAAGGAGATCCGTTTTATTACACGGTGTCCATATATAAGGCAATGATTGTTTTAATGGAGATTTAAAATGTTGGATTCTGTTATGTACATCTAAACTTGTACTAGTTATATTTGATGACTCGCCTTCAGTATCTATAGAGCCATAATTCCTTCTTCTTATAATAATAGGTCTTGGAGAAAGTAATTTTTGATTTGAATTGGAACAGAACATTTTTTCAATCGAATTTTTATTGGATGTTTAGAAATTATTATCAAAGAGATTAAATATAAAATGTGTTGCAGTGAATAAAACAAAACAGAACAGAAAAATAATTCTGTATGATAAGGTTGAAGTGTACTGAGACTGAGTATTGTTTACGATTTTCGATGTAATATCACATTACAGTGAAAACATAAAAAAGAGGTTGGCTTTATTATTGTGTGCAATTTGAAAAAGGGGGTTCATTGAGCTCAATACATGCTACGAAAAGAATCTTCAACATAAGATATATCTTGTTACATACAAAATAACATTTGATTCGCGTCAAAAAATTCTCAAGATTTTCAAAAAAATATTTCAATAATAAAATTCCAGAATAAAACCATTTTTGATTTTTAATCGTCGTAATTTCAGAGTGAGTATCGATTAAAATATTAGGTTTGAAAATGAAGAAGTTTGTATATTTGCTATAATTGGAATATAACTTTGATTCGTTGAGCTCATAACCATCGTATAATTTCAGAGCAGATGAAATTATGAAAAATTCGTGAATTATTCACATAAAGATGAGTGGATTTATATAACAATTCAGATCAGTAATAATAAACTTTTGGTAACACTTTTATATATAAAACATACTTCCTAAAAATCTGTTCGTAAAGCATAATTAAACAATAATTGGAAGAAGGCGGGTTTATATTTTCCATTTGTGTTTTAATTCTAGTCAATTAATCATCTTTCAACCTTTCTTAGTTTCCGTTGCGTGTATTAATATTTCGGGTAAAAATTATAAACCCGGAGTCTTTTGTTATATTTTCATTGTGACAGAATGGTATTTCTGGAGTAATTTTAACGGAAAGCGTGCTTGATAAGAAGGATTAGATAAGAAAAAACTGATTTGACTTAATACCATTTCACAGCCAGATTTTAACCACTTTTTAGTTATTGTAAAAATTCATAAAAATAATTACGCTATTCCAATGTTCATGTGACAGATTTAAACTAGGCCGACGACATTTTAGCACGTAAACCACAACAACTTTCTTCAACAGTAGTGCAAGTGTTCTGTAGGTAAACGGAGAAAGTATTAAATATGTTCGAACATATTTTCTGAAAAGTAATAAAATGAGGCCGATCCAAGTTGTAGTTTCAGTTTTACTAATATTTACATCAATTTCGTTTTTACTAATTTTCCTTGGGGAATCTAACGATTATACGGAAGGACCTGTTACAGGATCCATACGAATGCCAAGAAGTTCAGGGATAATATACAGTCTTAAACAAGCATTACCAAACGGTGGTAGTTACGGAGAAGATGATGATAATTTTATAGTTAAAGGATTTAAATTATATAGAAAATTTACTCCATTTTTAAAAAAAGTTGTTAAAAGATTTCATCCTAAGAATTCATGGATTCTTGTTGGAAAAACTGTAGAAGGGAATATAACTCTTAAAAATATTCAAAGGGAACAAAGTAAATTACAACCAGTTTTAATTTTGTTTAAATATTACGAAGCATGGCTACCAGGAGATGGAAGTGTCATAACTGTCACAGGAACCCTTTACAGTCGTGACGCTGACCATGTAGAAGAAGAAACTGAAATTTTGCCTGATATTGCTTCGGTAGATACTCCGAAGGGAGGATACTGCCAAAAAATTATTTATTTTGGAACAGTTGATGAAGTAAGAGAAAATAAGTTGACTTTTTAATACTAATTTTTAAAAAATGCTTGTATTAAATTACAGGTAAAGATAGAAGCATCCATAAAAAATCACTACTCAGCTGCAATTCTTATTGACGAAGTTAAAATCGTAGTTGGACCATCAAATTATGATAAAATCGATGATTTTGTATGTAATGAAAAATAATGGAGTTTTTTAAATTTTTATTTCTTTTCCAATAATTGAAGATTATCATATTTCCAATAATACTTTTTTTGATCTCATTCTCAAAGAAAAGAAAAATAAAATTAAGTTTTTTAACATTTACGATTAAATCTACAGAAAGTAAAGTTTAACTGATACTGCAAACACTAGAAGCCAAATTCTTTCGATGATCTAACAAATACTTGGCACGTTGCTGCGTGGCTTTCACGTATACTTCTCTTTTGAACTTAGCACCAGAGATAGGAAGCCTAAAACAGCATTTTTCTTATAATTGACAATTGATTTGTTCACTATTAAACTTACGTGTCGAAACCAGGTTTAATTATAACCGAAAATACGGCATAAACTGGTTTATGATCAGAAACTCTCATATTTGTAACTGCTTCATAAGCGAGACAAATAATATCTGGATAATCACATTGGAAATGTTTGGATCTATACAGTATACGATCGGTATAAGCTGGACAGCGTCTTTTACTTGATGAGTCAAATATGTCATTTCCGATGTCATATTTATAAGTTGGTCTAAAAAACAAAAATGGAACACTGCCAGGAATTATTTGTATGGAATTACCTGAATGTAACTGCAGCTGCTTCTGTAAAATCTTCAAAGAATTTTGGAAGAATATCCTTTCTGTGGAATATATGATTCAATTCATCTTTTTCAAGCAATGGTGCAAGATCATTTTTTCGTAATTTTTCAAGTATTTCTTCACGACTCATACCAGTAATTCTAAAATTGAGATCACCACAAATAAAAACTGTATCATAATGAGGAAGATGCTTGTCTTTGTCATTAGTTATAATTTTTCTAAGTTCTTCAATTCGTTGTCGAATTCTTGCCTCTTGACTACCAGCCGAAAGATGACAACACAGAAATAGAAATCTAGAACCAAAGAATCCAAAACTTATACCAGCAGCACCTTTAGTTTTGAAAAGGCGTCCTGATCGAACACTAATTGTTGAGTCTGTTGGCTCTGAAAAATTAAGTTATAGTTCATTACTTTTGTTAAAAAGAAATAAAATTTTACCTGTAGTAAACCAAAGTAAATCTCTTCGTATAAACACACTAATGTGGAGAGTACCAAATGATAGAGAATGAAAAAGTCCAAATCCAATTCCCAATACACTTTGCAGTGCTAATTCCCAAGCATCCGCATCTGGCCAACACTCTTGAATACAGACAATGTGGGCATCAACTTTCTTCAATGAATCATCTTCATCATGAAAGAAAAGTTTTCGTAATTGATATTCTTTTGGGATAGGCAGTGAGCCGGAGTTCCAAGTTGTAACTTGAAAAATTGCTTTTCGTCCTCCCAAATATTTTTCCATTTCTTCAGCACCAAGCAAAGGTCCAGTGCTGGGTATATACTGTTCGACAGCAGGAAAGTTTTCAGGGTCTCTAAATAATTTAGCTGCATCCATGAATGCTAATTGATGTGGTATAACTGTTGCGTGGGAACTTCTATAATGTACTGTGGCAGTGGCACCGTCAGCATCTCCTCCTCCTCCTCCTCCTACAGAAGGAGGATCACGCGACCATTCTTCCTGCTCACTCATTTTTCTATGAAAATAAATTATAAATTATTCGAACTATGCTAAAGGAATTATTATGAAAAAAACCGATACACGAAACAGGAAATTAAAAAAAAAATCTGTGTGCATTTAGGATTTACATTCAAATTTTCTAGGTTTTTGTAATAATAATTAAATTACGAATTCGAAATAAAACAAATACACGGAGAAAGTTTTAAGTCAGAAATTATTTGATTCTTTTAATAATTTTTTAAAAGTTTAAAGAATTCTCCTAGTTTAGCTTTTACTACGATTCATCATTTGTAATTTTATGAGTTCTTACAATGATGTGGAGTAGAAAAAGTTTTTGATGCTTTCACTTTTAAGTTGATGGTGATGATATTAACTTATTGAATTACTGCGTGAAGATGACACTTTTCCCTTCAAGAATATTGAAATGATGTTTTCTTTCCGTGTTTCAGCCTTCAACTGTTGATGGACTCGTATTCATGGTAACTCCCGGAGATAAACTTTCACCAACCGGTTAGCATGTATTTTCTTGTGTTGAAAATTGGAACAACGGATCAATAAATTTTCTCTCACTTTCTCTCTGAGGAATGAAAAAAGAAAGCAATAATAATCTTCTGATTCGTTATTAGAAATAATCTATCATCACAATTTAAACTCAAAAGAAATTAAAATTAATAAGAATGAACTACATTCATAAGAATTGTTATCATTTAATTTGTTTATATAATAAAGAATTTTAATTGTTTCTAAGAAATTTATTATTAAAAATTGACAAGGGGCCAAAATTCATAAAATGAATATTAATTACGTGTAAGCTTAAAAAAACTATAAGATAATTTATTAATTTTAGAAATGAATTTAAATTATTTAACAGCAGTACTCACTCAAAGTATTTTAATATTTTTTCAATCTCCATCCATAGTTGTATTAGGTCAGACAAGTATTGTTCCAGGATCAGAAATTCAAGATCCATTTAAAAATAATCCAAAATGGAATGAATTTCTTTTAAATCAATTAGAAAGAATTGATAGATTAAAAACTTTAGTAAATAATGTTTGGACTCTTATTGATGTAAGTGGAATTATTAGATATTTTTATTTTATATAAAAAACATGTTTATATTTTTTAGACTATTCCAAATCCAAGTTCAAAATCAAATCTTAGAACATCATTTGTTAAATTTCATGTTCCAGATTTTATTGAATTCTTTAAAGAAACAAATGAACGTCTCAGAGATTGGAATCCATTTCCATTTATTAGTACTGCAATTGGATTCCAGAATATGTACTGTCAATTTATTAATGAAAATATATATAAATTACTGATTTTAAAATTATAGGTCTGCTTTATTGAATTTTACAAATAAATTACCAAATGACAAATTGAGTAAACTCAGACTTCGATGGTTGGCAATTGGAGAAGCATCCTTTATAATACATGAAGTATTTAATACAACTTCTGCGAAAATATTGAATTACGAGGAAGGTTTTTCAGATTTTGTACTTGATGCAATTGAAGATGAAAAATTTCTTTTATGGACTTCCAAAATATTTAGTAATACAACCATTTTTTTTTTAAAATTGTTGTAAATTTTTTAGTAATTAAAATTTTAGATACAAGTGGAGGAAGTGCAGGAGGCAGTTATACATTAGACGAATTAAGCAAAGCTATCGATTCTGAAGTTGACGAAGGAAATAACAATGGACGCCACTTGTTTAGAGGTCTCATGGATTTATTATCCACAATGGTAAATTTTCTATAAATAAGGACGATAAGTAAATGACGATTGTATATTTTGTTAAAGAAACAATCCTATACAGACACTAATCAGCATCTGAATTATTTCTGTTTTGGAAATAATGAATTCGGTGTCATCCACGACGTCATTGACATACTAGGTGACACTGGAACTTACTTGGTAATGACGGATATGAAAAAATTAATCATGGATGTCTATCGTGTTACTCTCAATGTTTTCTTTAAAAGTAATTGTAATAGACACTACTTAAATCATTTAAGATTTTTAAATTGTATTTTGTAGGTAACAAAGTTAAAGTGAAGGACACCATAGGAAATCGAAGTGTGATTTGGGCAGAGATGGTTGACAGAATTAATCGCAAAATACGATTTCCATACCTTGAAGGGTTAGGATGGGAACATTCGGCAGGTCCAGTAGTTTTCAAGTGTGATCTTCCACCTAAAAATTTATTAGGAGAACGTGGACAATGGGGAAGAAATATTTCAACTGGCATATCACCAAATGCCAGTCCAACATTTCCTTATGGTTGATTATGATTATTGTAGCTTATAATTTTCATAGATTAATTATCATCAATTTTTCAGATCCACCTGCTGGTCCACTCAAGCCAAACAATACGGTGGGATACATTGACGAAAGGACACCAGATATATTAGCAGTAGGATTTGAGAATATTTTTAAGGTAGGATTGTGGATTCTGACACGTTTTTAATAATTATAAAACAAGCTTTAAAAATTCTGAAGGGATACATAGAATCCGAGCTTGCACTCAATCCAACATCATCCTGTCGAGATACTTGTGCAGTATTTCAACGACCAACGCCATTGTGTAAAACAACTCCACAACATTGTCCTTTGTTCAGAGAATCTCATTGTCACTCGAATTCAATAAATTCTTCATGCATGAAGCGAAATCGCTGTCCAAGCTATGCAATGAAAGTAAGTTAGTTTTTACTAAAATCAATAAATTACTTTTTAATAATAAGTTTTTACGATTGTTAGTGTAAACGAACAGGAAGAGAAGTTAAAATGTGTCCATCTTCAGAAAATGGAAAACTATACAATTGGATTAGTTTCAATAGAAAGTTAATGTTAAGGAATAATGGTATAATTTTCAATTAAGTCACACAACAATCCAATAAATTATTTCGCAATTTGCAGTTTTAACGGATATGACACTACTAGAAGATGGCAAGATTCAAGAACCCGATTGTACAGAGAAAGTTGAATTAGCTGGTGAACGATGGGAAATGGAAAATGGAATCCTGTTGTATACACCACGATACTGTGAGCTTTGTCTATGCACCTGCATGACACCATTTGACCCCAACGATCAGGAATTCTTTGAATTAGAGCCTCGTACTTCAAATACAGAAGCTGGGATGGTAGTGTCGGCTGTCAGATTTGTAAAAGAAGGGAAAACTATTCGACTTGCGGTAATTATGTCTTATTAAAATTTTCTAAAGTGTTTCTTATACAATTTTTTGACTTGCAGGTAGAAGAAGGAAAGCCTCTAATGAAAGGACTCATTAATGAAACGACTACTCGTTGGATTGAAAGAGTTGCAAATACTAACTGGAAGACTGTCCCAATCGGACCTGATGGATTCATGAGAATGAATTTTGATTTGTTAATTGGAGAAGCAGGTACAGTAGTGACAGGAGTACGATTCGCCTACAACGAAACTGAGAAATCTTTAAACTTGGAAATCCAAACTACGCCTATCGATTGGCCAGAAGATGATCCTAATTATATCACTCTTCGTCCAATTGAATCTAAATGGATTAGTTCATCAAACTTCCCCAAGTCAGAAGAAGAACCAAGGGAACCTCTTCTATTTGACGATCCTGGTGATCCACTTAGTCAAAAGGGTCCATCAATGCCTGATACTGTTTTAAATTCATACGTTGAATTTACATCGAGTAGTTACGAAAAAGATTTAGGACAAACAGTCATACCATTATTTGATTCACAACCCGTATTTTACTATGAAAGACGAAGATGGCTGAGAGGTATTGGGATTATGCATAAAGGAAAACCAGGATCTGGTGGCTTCATCACTCCTTCAATTCTACCTGCAAATCCATATAAAACAGTACATTATTTTAGTAAACCAGTAAATGGGACAGTTCTTGTAGTCTAACCTTTTAAAAAATGCCAACAAGAATAACTGCATTTACATTCAATAAAATATTAGAAAATTCAATTACTTTAATTAAGCAACATTTTAAGTTAATTATTTCATAAAGCTTCCTTCAGACATTTTTATCATCACAAAATTAATTTGAGGAACTTAATCATGTTCGTATATCACGAATCACAAACTTTGAATTGTTCAATAAGCAGAACTAAATCACAAAAAATTGGCAAATTATCTACATAAACTTATTAATAATAGTAAGAATCCTGGTTGTGTGATGTGTTGAGATTTATGGTTAATTCAATAAGTTGTGCACCTTAATTCAATACTGACTTGATTTTCATATAGTAGATCAAGTATGAAAAATAATTTCAGGTATTTGCCCGTCCTCAACTGAAGTTCCATTGTTGTTATCAGAACTGTACTGAAACGTAAAATTCACAGTTGATCCATCCGAACACTCCACTGCAACCTACAAAGTCAACTATCATTAGTTTAGTTATATTACTTTAGTTTGTATTTAAATTAATGTTTGTAACCTTTCGTTGTCCTTTGGCTCCATAATGAGAATCCTGTCCTCTCAAAGTCGCACTGGCAGTGTCTATAACATAAAAAAAAATTATAATAAAATAAAATTATTTTGCATAAACAAAGTTCGTTTACAGAGAACTTCCGGCAAGACTTCAATAGGCTCTTTAAACATGATTTTGTACGTTGATGTTGAACCATCGCTTGTAAAGCTGTCAGCATGATGACCTAAGTTAACACCGCCCCGGCACAACTGAATATCCACTTTATAATCCTTCAACGAGTACAAACCACCATATAATCCAAATCCGACAACATAGATTCTTCGGTCACAAATAAATCTGCATTTCAAAAAGGTGTAAAAGTTAGTATTAAAAGCATCCTTAGTCTAAATATTACCTTATTTGATCACTGAGCCCATTATAACCCCATCGAGTTTCAACTTGTTGAAAACGATATACACTTAGTTGTTTAGTCATGTAATGCCTCGCACGGTCACTGAAACCTAATTTTGGACGTTGACTGCTAAAATTGAAACAAATCCATTGAAAATCCTTGAAAGAAAATTTTATAAGTTATAAAGAACATATCATTACATATGATTGTTTGTAATCGTAAAATTCAGAAACAGATCCACAAGTTCAGATTCAGTAAGCAATCCTAACTGAGCAACATTTAGAGAGAACTGCTCGACAGGGATCAATGGGAATCTAATGAATTGAAGTGCACGTCCAAGTACAAATCTCTGAAAGCACATTACATAAATAGTCAATTTTTTGTTGTCATTTATTGAAATTAACGTAGTTTTGTACCTGATTCTCTGGAATATTTGGCATTTCTCTTCGAAGACACTCATTTGAAGCCCATTTCAAAACAGCTAGGCAAAGATCAAGTTCCTTGATACGAAGTGTATCTCGTTCCAATACAGCACAAAGGGTGTTCAGATCAACTTCAAGAAAACAATCAGCACTAACAGCAGCTCCTGTATCTTTATCGATGGAGTCTAAACAAAGTGCGGCCAATTGTGGTTCATCGAAAAGTCTTGCTTGGCTAAGCAAGAGAAATGCATTTTCTGAAGTCAAATTATCTTTCAGAAATGCAACGCAGTGCTCCTCTAATGTAGGTACAGCATACTTTTTAGCTGTGTATAAATGAATTAAATATGTGTATATGTTAATAAATAGCTGTGTGATTTTTAAATAGCTGTGTATAAAACCTGTGTATAAAACTGTTAATACAGTTTCAGCAGATACACTAACTTCATCTGAATACAAGAACTGGAATGATAAAAAAAGTAAAAATCAGAGAAATGATTAAGAAAAAATGTGACATTTCAGTATTACCTTTAAGAGAGCATAAAAGGCTTCTGATTCAACATCAGGCAATTCCACAGTTTTTTCATCAGTTTTCAGACCCAATGGTCCATTAAACATAGCATCAAAAACAGGTGATCCAACACTAAGAACAAATTTGTGAGCAGGGATTCTTGTTCTGTTTCTTCCAACTAAAAATAGGATATCCGACAATATTTCATTGTTGTATCTAAAAATATGTAAAAAGTAAGTAAAGAACTTAAGTTAATTTAAGAACCAACTTACAGGTATGAAATTCTTTCTTTGAGACAAGACATTGAAGATTGCCAAGCTTCGCAAACGTTTCCACGACGCAGTCTATTCTGTGGTAAATCCAATAATTCATCTACTGGAACAGTAGAAGAAACTTCTTGTCGACGCTGTGGTGATTTCTCAGATTGAAATCTTGAATTGATCAAATCTCCAACTTCAGCATCACCTACAATATCAACTTCGTCCTTGTTATCTTCAATTCTAACAGCACTAGGAATTTCTTTGATTAGTGCTGCAATTGCAGAACCTTGTGCCTTTGTATGTCTACGCATAACTTTTAGTTTTAAACTTCGTAAAAACAGTTTAACATTATTTAATTTCAAAACAATTGAACTATTTTAATTACGTCTTATTCGTTGTTGTTGTTTTATGTCTGGTTGTAAAAACAGAGAGCCCACGTTGGACATATGGAAGGTTAATGTGCAGCACTTATGAATTTGGAATCAGAAGTAAACCTAGCCAGTCATTTTTTTGCATTTTAATATTTCTAATGTAAAAAATAATTCAAAAAGAATTATTTGTAAAATAAAACTATTCTAAGGTTTCCTTGTCCATTTTAAAGCCATTGTTCAAAGATCACATCAGGTGGGTCCATGCCAAAAGAATCGAATGTGGTTCACAAGAGTTCAAATTCCTTTTCTCGGGTTCCATCCCGTTCTTTGCTGGTTAAGGCTTCTACGGTCACTCTTTTGTGACGAGTTTTCAATTCAGCAACACAACGGGTAGAAACCTATAAAAATCATAATCATAAAAATTGAATTTACTCTATTAATTATTGATGTAAATAACATTACATTTGAATTGTAAAGAAGAAGATGATTCAGTGGATTCATACAAAGAAGGCCAACATAACCCGCCACATCTGTGACACCTTGGTATTGATATTGGCTGATGACTTCAAATCGCGTCAGATCTAAATTCAAATAAAAAATGATGAAAAAAATAGAAGAAGCTTAAAATTATTTAAAACTTACTCGACAATCCCATCAAATAGTTTGAAATAGGGTTTCGTAAAAACCTTAACACAGGGTGTTCCACCAGTTTGCCCTTTTCACTCAATTTGGACAAGTGATTAACCAACGAAACAGGACTTGGGATTCCAGCAAACAGTACGTCGATACTTTGATCTTCAGATGCACGGAGACTTGTAAAGGAGTCGATGCATAATTCATTCAAATAATTTCCAGTTTCAAACACCGAACGGATTTCATAAAAGGTTGCCTTTTTCATAGTTAATTTCTTCAACTTTGGAAAGTAGGTGTTGAGGCAGCGGAAAGCTTCACAGCAAAAGTACCGATTGTCGCGATCAGTACGTTCATAGATGAGTTCTTCAACTTCCGGTGTCACCATGTCCTTTCGGGTAAAGAAATATCGAAGAATATCATCGTTGATCCAAACTGACTTCAAAGCTGGGAAATCAGTTTCTCCATTACTCGAATGTCTTCGGAAAGGAAAGTTTTGGATGTTTACTTCCATGTAAACGAATTTCAAAATGAATTTGAATTTCTTCAGCTTTGGAAAAATTGGAAAGGTTATCGAAGGAAGCGTAAACCGTTTGTATGAAGATAAGTCCAAATCCAAATGCTCCAGAGTGTTAGCTTGCTGATGAAGTAATCTCTCGAGGAGACGACAATGGTGGAGATGGATGGTTAGTTTCAATGATAAAAGATTCCATACGGCTGGAGTGAGAAATCGAAGTTGGCTTTCTTGAAAGAATTCGTAGCTGAATTCCAAGACTTTAAGAGTCTGAATGGACTGAGTGGCTACTAAAAACTTATTCAAAAGAGTTACACCAAGTACTCCAAGTCGGAGAGTGTGAAGTTGAGGAGCAGCATGGAATAGCCTCTCCACTACTACTACGGCAGTTCGGTTGTTGTCATCGTCAAAATACCTATTCTCAGCATCAGTAAAGAATCCTTGGGACAAGTTAATGGTGATCTCTTTCAAAGTTGGAATTTCAAATTCCCCAAATCTCTGTGGTTGAACGTATCCAAAATGAAAGTGTATACCAGAAAACTTCAGACTCTCCAAATTCCGTGTTTCCCGAATGATGTTGATGGCGCTTGCGAAGTTGATATGATCTGGATCCTTATTAGGAGCACAAGTGTTTCTCATCGAGACAAGTTGGAGGTGCTTCACGTTGTGTGCAAATCTCTTGAACTGTTTTGCAAAGCGAGGGTTGTATGTTTTAGCAATGATGAAAGACGAATAAGGTGGATACCGAGATTCGCACATTGTTTTTGTGAATTGCGTTACTGTTCTGCTATTACCAAGATTGATTGGACAATGATTCTTTTGGAATTGCTTAGTTGCCCGTTCATTCCAAACTCGGCTGACGGTTCGACACGCTTTTAATGTCTTCGTATCCGTGATGTAGCTCAAGATTTGATCAAGAACCTATTTCAAAATGACAAATCAAATACGGAATTGGTTGTTTTAATTAGAGGTTGAATAATTCAACGAACTTACCAGATCGTTCTTCAGTGGATGTCTATTCTGATCAAATTCAAAATTTTCATCCCTCATCGTCATCGTCGCCATCATCATTGAACTGTACTGCAAGTTGCAGGTATCAACGTCACTTCCAAAATCCAAACACAAAACTATTCATAAAAAACTGAGTTGAGTTTCAATAAAACTTCACTTCCAAAACTTTTTGGATGCAAAAACTTGCGATATATGTAAAGTTAGAGTTCAACTGTGCTATTTTTTTTCCCGCCAGGCTATTTTTTTTTCCGCCGAACCTCCGGTGTGCGCCACGATGTCGTGTTACCGTCTGAAAATAATTAATGAATTCATCATTTTACTAAATAAATGGTGAGATTAATTTTCCTGTTAGGTAAAAGCGGACGAGCTGAATTAAATTAATTTTTACCTAACGTTATTAAGAACTTGCTGTAAAGAAAAAAATTGTTTTTAGGCAGTAAAACGACATCGTGGCACACACCTGAGGCACGGCGGAAAAAAAAACCGCCCGGCGGGAAAAAAAATAGCACAGTTGAACTCTAACTTTACATAATAAACTTGCGAGATAAAAAGGAGAAAACTCCAGAAAAAGAGGCATACAAACTTGTGGAAATCGGCTAATTTTTTAGCGCCCGGCGGTAAAAAAAATAGCAAACCTAGGTTTATCTTCACATGCATCTTTTACCTCAGCTCAGTACAGAAAAATAGAGCCCAAGGTGGACTGTTAATGTGCAGTACTTATGAATTTTGAATCAGAAGCAAATCTAGCCAGATGCCCAAGTCATTTTTTTGCATTTGGTTTTAATATGTAAAAAAATAATTCAAAAGGAATTATTTGTAAAATAAAACTATTCTAAGGTTTCCATGTCAATTTTAAAGCCAAGTTCAAAGATAATATCGGGTGGGGCCATCGAATGTGCTTCACAAGAGTTCAAATTCCTTTTCTCGGATTGCATCTCGTTCCTCGCTCGTTAACCATTCTTTGGTCACTCTTTGGTGACGAGTTTTCAATTCAGCAACACAACTGGTAGAAAGCTTAATAAAAATATTAAAAAATTGAATTAACTGTATCTTATGTAATGTATATCTCATTACATTTGAATTGTAAAGAAGAAGATGATCCAGTGGTTTCATACAAAGAAGGCCGACATAACCTGCCGCATCGGTGACAGTTTGGTATCGAGTGTCATTGAAGATTTCAAACCGCTTCAGGTCTAAATTCAAAAGAAAATGATAAAAGAAAAATGAAAGATGGCTTAAAATTATTTAAAACTTACTCGACAATCCAATCAAATGTGATGAATCATCATCCTTACGTAGAAAACTTATGACAGCTTCTTCCATCAGTTTCCCCTTTTTACTCAGTTTGGACAAACTGAAAAATTTAACCAACCAATCCGGAACTGGGATTCCAGTTAAAAGTTCGTCGATATCTCGATCTCCAGATTCACGGCGACGAAAGGTATCGATGCATAATTCATCCAAATAATTTCCAGTTTCAAACAACGAACGGATTTCAACGGAGGTTGCATTTTTTATAGTTAATTTCTTCAACTTTGGAAAGTAGATGTTGAGGGATTGGACACCTCCATAGATCCAATTTTTGCGATCAGTAACTTCATAGATGAGTTCTTCAACTTCTGGTGTGACCATGTCCTTCCGAGTAAAGAAACCTTTAATAATATCATCGTTGGCCCAAACTGATTTCAAAGCTGGAAAATCGGTCTCTCCATTACTCGAATATCTTCGGAAAGGAAAGGTTTGGTAACCTTCCATCTTCGAAATGAATTTGAATTTCTTCAGTCTTGGAAAAACAGGAAAGGTCATCGAAGGAAATGGAGTCTGTCTGAATGTGTATAAGTTCAAATCCAGATGCTCCAGAGTGTTTACCTGCTGCTGAAGTAATCTCTCGAGGAGACGAAAATCTTGGATATGGATGGTTAGTTTCAATGATAAAAGATTCCAGACGGCTGGAGTGAGAAATCGAAGACGACTTTCTTTAAAGGAGTTGTTGATTTTTAAGACTTTAAGAGTCTGAATGGACTGAATCGCTGCTAATAATTTCTTCAGAAGTGCTCCGGCAAATAGTTCAAATCGGAGAGTGTGAAGTTGAGAAGCAACACGGAATAGCCTCTCAAGTACTACATCGGCAGCTCGGATGTCTTCTTCAAAATCTCTAATCTCAGCCTCCTCATAGACGAATGCTTCATCCAATTTGATGTTGATCTCCTTCAAAGTTGGAATTTCAAATTCGTCAAATTCATCTGGTTGAACGTATCCCAAGTGAAAGCGTATACCAGAAAACTCCAGACTCTCCAAATTCCTTGTTTCTCGAATGATGTTGATGGTGCTTGCGAAGTTGATACGATCTGGATCCCTATTCTTAGGAGTATATGCGTTTCTCTTCGAGACAAGTTGGAGGTGCTTGACGTTGTGTGCAAATCTCTTGAACTGTTTTGCAAAGCGAGGGTTGTATGTTTTAGGAATGATGAAAGACGAATAAGTTAGATAGCGAGATTCGCAGATTGTTTTTGTGAATTCCGTTACTCTTCGGCTATTACCAAGATTGATTGGACAATGATTCTTTTGGAATTGCTTAGTTGCCCGTTCATTCCAAACCCGGCTGACGCTACGACACACTTTTAATGTCTTTGTATCCGTGATGTAGCTGAAGATTTGATCAAGAACCTTTCAAAATGACAAATCAATTAAGTGTAATTCAAATACGGAATTGGTTGTTTTAGAATTAGAGGTTGTACAACTTACCAGATCGTTCTTCAGTGGATGTCTATACTCATCAAATTCAAAATCTTCATCCTTCATCGTCGCCATCATCATTGATTGAACTGTACTGCAAGTTACAGTTATCAACTTCACTTCCGCCAAACCCAAACTTAATTCATAAAAAATTGAGTTGAGTTTCGTAAAAGTAAACTTTGTTTGTAAACAATTAACTTCACTCTATCCAAAACTTTTCGGAATTCGGAGGCAAAAAAAAACTTGAGAGAAAAAATGGGGAAAACTCCAGCAAAAAAATATCTCAGTTTTTATGTGTCGGAAGACAAGTTAGAACATGTTTTAACTATTTTTTCCGTCGCGCGCCAAAAATAGCCGATTTTGAAATCTGAGCCGCTAAGTAGTGTTAACCACCTCAAAATAATAAATTAAATTCATCATCATTTTAATTAATTAATTTTTACGTTTTACTTAACATTTCCTTGGGAGAAAATTATTTTCAAGCGGAAGAGATTTCAAGAAATGACGGACAGACAGTAATGCGTGGGGGTGGGTTGTTTATAATTTAATTAATTAATGTACCATTAATTAAGATTAATGGTAATTGCAAAATGTCAGACTTTTTAGAAGAAAACAATTTGTGTGGTCAAACCCTTCTGAAAATTGTGTCGAGAGGAAATGCCATACTTGCTAATTTACTTATATTAAAGGAAAATATACCACAAACATTTCGGTAGGTTGTATTGTATTTTGCATTATTACGAAGATTATTAAAAGTTTAATTTAATAAAAATCATGTTTTATAGACTTGATACAAAGGCAGAAGTTTTGAAATATGGAGATATCATAGTTGACCTCAAATATTTTTCAGATGCTGAATCATTCGAACGAAAAATTGAACAAAATTCTGTAAGACTTTAACGAATAAATGTTAGGAATAATAGAATATAAATATTTTATTTCAAATCTAGACACTTCAGGAATTGGATGATGAACTACGTGAAAGCTACATCGATGTCCTATCTGAATTTTATGTATTATTTGAAAGCATTTACAAATACATAATCGATCTCAATAAATTCGTTGAGGATATTCATGATGGACTTTACATTCAGATGACACTTGAAACAATTTTGTGCGATGTGGAAGGAAGGCAGCTTCTTGTAAGAAATTATTCAAATTGAATTTTAGATATGAATTTTTTAATCTTTTTCTTAACAGGTCGAATCGTTGTACGTGTATGGAACGATGCTTCTGCTGCTTGATAAATACATTGACGGACCAATACGTGAAAGAATGATCACTTCATTCTACCGGTACTCCGGTTTGCAACATTCCGAAACAAATATCGATGATGTTTGTAAGCTCTTGCGTTCTTCAAAGAAAACTCCAACTTACCCTCAAGATTATTTCAGGTATATAAAATATTAAATGTACAGTCACAAACTAATTAACTGTTGTCTTTCGTCTTTGTATAGTCGCGTAGAACCAGGTCCAACTTTTGTTCAGATGTTAATTGGCCGACTGCGTTCTGATGATATTTATAACCAACTTGGAAGTTATCCACTTCCTGAACATAGAACAACAGCTCTAGCAAGTCAAGCATCAATGCTAGTCATAATATTGAGTTTTGCTCCATCAATTTTACAAAATGAAACTGCAACAATGCGTGAAATCTGTGATAAGTTCTTTCACGATAATTGGGTGATTCCAGTTTACATGGGATTTAGTATTAATCTCATTGAATACTGGGATGGATATCGAGCAGCGAGAACAGCTTTAGAAATATGCAAGAGTACTAAATTTGATGAAGCTAAAATTAAAATACTTGTCGAAGACCTTCGAAAAGTACTAAAGGAAGGGATTTTAGTTGAAGACAACGTTTTGGAAAAAGCAAACAAAGTCATTGCTCTATTAAGAGAATGTAACGTTATTTTGAGATGGATGATGCTTCATACTGCACCTTTGAATCCAGGTTTGTCATTTTAATTATATTGATTTTAATAATTTTTGTTCATTTTTCAGAAACATCAACAAAAAAATCCAGGCAGACACGAGATCAGTTATTATTACTAACAAAGCTCGATCCAGAAGTAATATTAAGTCTTCTCCTCCATATTGCAGAATTGGAACTCCGAGTGAAAGAATTATTTGTAAAAGTAAGTGTTTCTTGAGAATAATTATTGGAATTCATGTTTATTTTTTACAGCTTCTTAACGAAAAAGAATCAAAATGGAATGGATTAAAAAATGAAGCAAAAGAACGAATAGAAGAACTTGCTGAAGTTTTTAGTGGTAACAAGCCATTAACACGAATTGAAAGGAATGACAATTTATGTCAGTGGCTTAAAACTAAAGCAACTCAAATTGATTCACTGGATTTTCAAAAGTTGAATTACTCAGGAAGAAAAATTATTGAACTTATACGTGCTTTGAATGATATGTTAGGTTAGTACTGTTTAATATTAATTGCTTAAATTTTAATTTCTATGAATAGTAATTTACTGTTTTTCTCAACAGAGTATCATAATTTGGAAAGTCAAGTACAAGTTAGAGATTGGGTTACAGAAACTACTGGTTGTCTTCATAGAATGTTGAAAACAGGTGCAATAAATGAAGGTAAACACTCAAAAGTTTCTAAATTATGTATTTTGTATTCTTAATTTCTTACGATTGATTTTAGATACATTGGTCACACTTCAAATTATTGGAGACTTGGGATATGCCTGGGGGAATCTAATTGATAATTTTACACCTCAGATGCAAGGACTCATCCACAAGGATCCTTTTGCCGTATCTAAATTACGTGCAGTCTTTCTAAAGGTACTTTTTGTGAATTAAGTTAAGTTGTGATTAATTTTTTCTAATTCTCACGCAGTTAGCATCCGCAATGGACATTCCTCTCATGCGTTTAAACCAGGCTAAATCAGTTGATCTAGTAAAAGTATCATCATATTATTCCGGTGAACTCGTTTCTTACGTTCAGAAAGTCCTACAAATTATTCCAGAATCAGTTTTTTCACTTCTTCATGAAATTATCAAAATTCAAACACATTCTGTAAAAGAACTTCCAACTAGACTTGATAAGGATAAAGTTAAGGATTATGCTCAACTCGAAGCACGACAGCAGGTAGACATTCAATTTACTAATCCCACGATTTATACTTACTTTCTCTACTTTAGATCTCAAGACTTACCCATGACATGTCTGTTCTCACGGAAGGAATTCTGATGATGAAATCCACATTAGTTGGAATTATTCGTATTGATCCACAAGTGTTACTCGAACGTGGAATAAGAAAAGAACTCCTTCGTCAACTTACACTCATCATGTCTATTTCTGGTTCTACTACAATTTCAAAGACTGCGTTTGATTCTAAATTGTTAGAAATAGCTAAAAGAGTAGATGGAGTTAAAAGATCCTTTGAATATATTGGAGATTATGTCAATTCTCACGGCCTGAAAATTTTTCAAGAAGAAATTAATCGACTTTTAAATTTTGCTACGGAACAAGAATCAAATACTTGGACAAAACTTAAAATACTTCCATTTCAATCCGTTTATCAATCTAAAGAAGTTCCAATTCAATTACCAAAAATGGATGATCCAAATGTGATGACTTTTTTGGGAAAAATTCTTGATGAGTTAATAACGCTGACGGATCCAAAAACAACTGTTTACATTGCTGAAACAAGTTCATGGTATGATATTAAATCTCATACTCCAATTATAACTATGGATAGTTTCAAATTAATGGAAGAAGCAATCGATATTGTTGGACTCCAAGGATTGGACAAACTCCTCTCGTTTACGATTATCAAAGAATTAAATGTAATGTTTATAATTTTATATTTTTTTAATATGAAGTTTTGTAATTGTAAATTTTTGTTGTATTTCCAGAAACTTTTGAAAGTAATCAGAACAGAAGTGGCTTTGAATCTTGAGTTTTTGAGTTCATTCCATACTGAGCTTCAACCACCTTCTAAAGTTCAGTCGATGAATTCGTATACATCGGCGTTATTAAAATTTTCAAAATCATCACAAACGACTCAATTTTTAATGAAGATTGGTCAACTTCAACTTCTACGCAGAGGAATTCAGTATCAATTGCAAATTTCTGGAAATTTGAATTCAAAACAACTTTATTGTGCCTTAGAAGTTTCGAACAAGTAAAAATGACAATTTAAATTATTATAATTCAAAATTAAAATATTTTGTTTAATTTAGACTTGCTGCAATTTCCCTTCACTCCGGTATGAGAAACATGGAAGAATTCGCATATGAAGTCGCAATTTATTCCGAAACGTTTGGTATTGTGGAACCATTGAGCAAAATCTACGTGACATTGAAACCAATCCAACATTTAACACTTGTATTAGCCATAATTTCATTCCAGCAAATGAAAAAGTTGTCCTACTCAAAAAGAATTTGTAAGTTTTTAATATACTAATATTAATAATTTTTATATTAAAAAAGTTTTGATTTTATAGCAAGTTTAGTATGCCGAAAAGCATCGGATTGTATAGATGGAATGCCTTTCATAATCGGTGTGTCTACTTTGCTCATGCAAGTTCATCCAGGTCAAACTTTAGCTTTTGTTGGTTACATTTCTCAGTATCTTAATTCTTATCTTGTGCAAATGGGAAATTCAGCAACTATTCCAAGGAAAGATGAAGAACTTGGTGCTTGTTATAATTTTATTCGTTTATTTATTAGATATCATCCTAGAAAAGATTCAGGAAAGTTTGTAAAGTTACTCGTCCCTTCATATGACATGGTGTCATCCCTTATAAATATTATTAGTTGAAGTTGTTTATTTTTGATGAATAATAATAAGTCAAGGTTGTTAGTCAATAAACGGGACTTGACACGTGTCAAGTCATGTCATGACAAGAAGGAGGCCAGAAGGTGTTTTTTGTTGTGTCCATGTCCACTAACTCAACTCCTTCAAAATGTTAGTGAGTGTGGGAACTTTTTTGAGGAAGAAGGTGACTCACTTTCACTGTTTTTGTTTATGATTTGCAATTAATTAATTTGTATTAGTTAGTTTAATAAAGTTGTTTAAAAGGATATTTTCAGAACAAAAATTTTGGGTAAGTAACTCTGCAAACTGTCAAGTACAAGTTTGGAGTCTGGACCAAGTAAAGTAAACTTGGTCCAGTTCTGCTCATTTGTCATGTCGTCAATCACTTAACTGCCACTGTTGATTTTTAGTAAAATGGCAGCTATCCTGGAATCCATCAATACTACAATAACTTCAATAGAAGAATCAATGGAAGCCCCTGGTTTTAAACACGTTTCAACATGTTTTAAGAAACATTACAAAGACGTATCACTCTGGACTTTAAATACTGGTTGTATAGTATACACACTTTTGATCATTTATCATCTCCTCTCGTCCAGACAAGCAACGGCGCTTGACTTTGTTATAATTTCATTCTTCATCGTTGGTGCCTTGGCTTATGTTGGAACATCAAAACTCTTTCAGAAAATGAACAAAATGTTTGAAGACAACGTGTTCGTAAGTCTTGCGAATGTTGTTAACAAGTATTTCTTCGTTGGTTTATCACTCGTGCCTGGAATGTACTTTGCATTCAAATATGAAGATTCCATCCTTAATCTTTATTTGGTTGTTCACATTGTGACGATGGTATACTTTTTCTACAAACGTTTCAAAGACTTCGAACTTGTTCCATTTCTTATTGGCCTTGGAATGTCTATAGCTGTGGTACGTAATTATAATTAAATTAAATTGCGCAATTTAAATACGACTTTTTAAATATAGGGATCAATAGGGGTTTCAATTCGTTATATCTTTGGTATCTTTGGATCTGGCTGGTTTCCAACTTTTCTTGCATCGTCTCTGGAAACGCTTTTTGACTTATCCCTCGCCATTGCGTTTATGCTTCGTCTCCCCGAACGACATTTGCCAACTAGCATGATTTTTGGACTCAAAGTTGTCAAATATCTTATGTTTCTTTTCTCTTGGAAGACATTCTTCATTTTGATGGTTTTTGTATCTTGGAGAAATATTGGAGCAGCTGCGTGGACCGTCCAGGAATTATACACTGTCATTCCAGAAGAGGATGATAAGAATGACAAGAAAGAAAGTCTCAAAAATACAAAAACTAATTAAGTATTGTAATTAACGTTATTGACTCAAGTGGTCTCTTCTACTAATCGCGCATGACAATCCATCCATCTAGTAATCAAAATTCGTAATTCTCATTACTGTGATTTATGCCAAATAAAAGTGCAACGACAGACACGATGTCATGATGGACATTGCATTTTATTTGGATTTAAAGGGATTTTAGGTAACTTAAATTTTAAGTTCGAGCATTATACTTTATAATTTTCCCCAACACAAAACTCGACGTCAGCGCATAGTAACTAATTCTTCAGCACTAGTCGGATGAATGGCAATACAGTCGTCGAATTGTTTCTTCGTAGCCCCCATTTTGATCGCAACACCAAAACCTTGTAAAATTTCATCACAGTCCATCCCAAGCATATGAAGTCCAACAACATGTTCTTGAGGCCCTTGACAAATTAACTTCATATAAGTTCTAACTTTATGGTCTGACATTGCACAATACCTAATAATTATGTAAAATATTAAACTTGGGATTTTAAGATTTGGTGTTTAACTTACATTGGGACGAAGGAAGTGGAATAAACTTTGACATCCTTGTAGATTTCTCTTGCTTGGGTCTCGGTGTATCCAACAGTTCCTGCTGGTGGATGACTAAAGATGACTGTGCAAATATTAGAATAGTCAAGTTTTAATTCAGTTTCGCCATTGAAAAGACGATGAACGAGACGACGACCGGCTGCAATTGCGACAGGTGTCAATTCCCATTTTCCACAAACATCACCCAGAGCGTAAACATTTGGGACGGTTGTATTTTGGTACCTGTTGTGAATGAATAAAAGTAAAGGAAACAATGTGATATTATTGAAAAGCATTTTCTTACTCATCGACAACGATATGACTCCCATCGTCACTAATTTTGACACCAATATTGTCAAGTCCAATGTTTTTGACATTGGGTTCTCTGCCGATCGCCCAGATGAGACATTCTACTTCACCAATGATCGTATCATTGTTTGTGGTTATCTGTAGATTTCCAGTGTTCAATTTCTTAACTTCTTTTACCTATTTAAATAAGAACATCCTTAATTTCAAAATACATTATCTTTTGTAAAAGCATACCGTTGTTCCTTTAACAAGTTCAATGCCGGATGTTTCCAAATTTTCTGTTACTTTATCACGGATCAAATCATCAAAAGTTCTCAATACATGCTGCCCTCTTATTATTAAGGATACTTTACTTCCTAGACCTTGTAAAATTCCAGCAAGTTCAGTTGCAATATATCCAGCACCAACAACAACACATCGCCTATTAAAAGTTAGAAATTAGAATGATGGTGATGAAATTAAATGAGTGAATTTACTTTGGCAAAGTTTCGAGTTTAAAGAAACCATCGCTGGTAATACCATACTCAGCACCTTGAATTGTTGTTGGAATCTTGGGATGCCCACCGGTAGCAATAAGGATATGATTAGCAGAATATACCTTCCCATCCACTTCTATTTCGTTACTGCCTATAAAAATTAATAATTCATCATCTGTTTTCAACAACTTTTTTGTGACAGTAAACTTACTTTTGAACTTTCCAAATCCTCGAATAACAGTGACTTTGGAATTACTCAAATTGGTACCGTAGATTCCACAAAGACGAGCAATATAAGCATCCCTTGAAGCTTTTAGTTTCCTGAGAGAATAAATAAATAATGTTTCATTATTGATAAAGAATAATTAAGAAAATTCATACCCCCAATCAAATCCATGAACATCCAAATCAAAACCATACCTTGGGAATAAACAAGCAATGAATTATATTATAATGATCAAGTAATTAAACTGTATTACCCCTTATAGTCATTCAAATGCTCCTTCAAGTTAGCTGCATAAAACATCACTTTCTTAGGAACACATCCCACATTTACCTACAAACATAAATTAAGTTCTTTTCAATGAAGAAAAACTCCAACGTATACTAAAAACAAGGATAAGTTATTATAAGTTCAACTTACACATGTCCCACCCAGCGGTCCACTTTCAATTATTCCAACTGATGCACCGAACTCAGCAGCACGTCTTGCACTTGCGATTCCACCTAACAATATTATGAGAATTTTGTTAAATTCCATTAAAAACCAGTAGTGTCCGAAGGCCTCCATGTCATGTTAGCTTTAGTCTAAAGCTAACATGACATGGATGGAGGCCTTCGGACACTGGTTTTTAATGAACTTTAACAAAATTCTCATCGTATGATTAACTTTGATTTCTCTGTGTATGGTTTACTGTTAAGTTAATGTTGTACATTTGACTAACCTGAACCGGCTCCTAGTACGATGTAATCAAAATCTTTTGTCCCAACCGGAGCCATTTTAGTAGTGAAATTTCTTTGTCCAAATCCTGATGAATAAGATGTAACTTTGAAAAGTCTAGAATCGAGTTTCCAGCAATTGACTCCAAATTGAAGTAAACGAAAAGTCGCCAGATCCTTGCCGACCGAATGCCGATAAAACACAACAAAATTAACTTTAATTATGCTACCGACCGACCACCACCGGTTTCAGAGTTGACAGACACTTGACTTTTGAAACTTTCCAAAAGTTAAGTTCAAGCAACGCAAAGTGAGTTTTGATGGTTTTGAAGTGGTTTTTGATTTTTGTATTTGTGCAGATGTGGACAGAATTAATAGAGAGGCCGCGAAATTCTGTAATCTGCACTTTACGGGAGAGTTTACGGAATAAATTTCTAACATTTCGTAAAGTGAAATTTTTCGGTCGCGAAATTCTGAAAAGTGATAAACCC
>JAQGCN010000021.1:0-71532 GCA_034699725.1 Friesea truncata | reverse complement strand
TTTAAGAAAGCGAAAATTCGCTTTACGATATGCTGTTACGCCCGCCATGACTAATTTAGCTGCTCCAGTATAAAGCTATACACCAATTAGCTTGTTTTCCCTCCTGCCGTACAATTAGAGACTGCCGTACTAATAGAGACTGCCGTACTATAAGATTTTTGAGCTGGACCCCTGCCGTATTATTAGATACTGCCGTACCATTAGAGAAAATACGGTATTCCTTAATCTATTTTTCCCGCTCAATTAACTTCCATGGAAAAAAAGGGGAGGGGTCCATAATGAGATAATGCTCAGTTTCTTTCTTTAAATCTTTACCCTCCTGAAGGAAGATGAAGGGAAACGTAGAGCGCAAGCTTAAAATGTATACTAAATATGCTTTCAATCAAATTAAAACAAAATTTAAAAAAATTCATCAATTTTTATATAATTTAAACTAATAAATATTATATCGTAATAAGGAAAAATATATGAGAAACTTATGTGAAATTTACATCAATCAATTCATTGAGAAACACAAAAACGCTGCATTCAATTTTACATCAAAATGAACAAACTTTTTTCACAATTAAATAAAAAAGTATTATTTTGTTTTGATAAGAATTTTGTTGCTAAACATTTTTATTAAGTAAGTATTCTGTCTATGAAGTTTACTTTTTGAACTTTCCAAATTTAATTATTTAAATAAAGTTTTTATTCTACTTTGTATAAATTTTAATAATTTTCCAAATAACACTTAAACTGCAATCAATGAAAAAAAGAAATGGATGGATGTTGTTTTAAAAAAAGTGTATTTATTTTGATAGAAATGTTTTCCTATTTTTGTGATTTAAATATAAATTGTAAGTATAGGAAAATAAAGTGATGAGAAAATGGAAAATGTAACTTAATTGAGAGTCAAATGTTCTCATGTTCTCATTCTCTCTTTGGTAACTTTCTTTTCATTGAAATTGAAATTGAAAAAAAAGAAGAAAAGAAAGAGAAAAGTTTTTCTCGTATTTCTATCGAGGGTTGAGATCTATGAGTATTATGCAAAGAAGGAAGGGATTTTTTTAGTTGAGAATTCGTAATGGAAGGAGTCTAGTAGTAAAATAGTAGTATAGGAAGTAACAATGGATGGATTGAAAGATAGACGACCAACTCCTAAATGTACATTATTAAACTTTAGAATGAGGCTGTAATAGAATCCAGAGAAAACGACAACGACGCTTCGCTACTTTTTTATTTTGAGAGAAAAGAAATTGGAATCTTTTAAGTAAATTTATGGGAGTCTCAAAGGTAAAAATGGTAATAAAAATGAAAATAAGACTAAATCCAAGGAGCTCTAAATTGAATTGCAGAAAAATGACTTCAATTTAAAAAAAAAAGAGAGAAAAAAATAAAAGGTCGTAACTTTGTGTTTTTTTTCAATAAACTTCCTCTATAAAATCTATTTGAATAAAAATTAACTCATTTTTCATTAAATAATTTTCCCAACATTTTAATTTTATTTGATTAATAATTAAAGGAAATGTAATGAAATTTTCTTTATCAATTGAAAAGAAAATTTAAATTGAGTATATGTTAGGTTAAGTTAGTGCATTGGATATTATATAAAAAAGTTGTGTGAGAGTGAAAGTTAAGTTGATCTTTTGAAAGTGTTTTTTATGTGAATTGAATGTTGAAGAGAATGGTAAGTTAAATTGAATTGAGTGTATTCTAATGCCTTCTTCTTCGTCGTCGTCGTCTTCAGTTCGTAAATTTATGTTTGTGTAAGTTTTTCGTATGTCCGCCTTCCACCGCCGCCATCCCACACGTTTCCAAACATAAAAATGTAAATAAGAGCCAATCTACTTTCACTATTCTCCAAGAATAAAAGAACAGTTTCATGGAAACGGAAATTGTGCCTGACAAAACTCTCTTCTCCACACATTATATTATAAACTTTATATGAAAATCCTCCATTATGTGTCCCTATCTCTTGAATATCTCAACTATTATTCTCACCTCACACAATTCTCATTCACACTTTCAAAAGATTCATCTCAAACTTAATTAATCCAATATAACACCGCATATACCCTCCCCCTCTTACTTTCTCCTACACTATCTCTATATCTCACTCCTTGAATTAAAAACTTTAGATGTTAATTTCTTAATTTTCAACAACCAATCACAGCTTTTCTTATCTATAATTATTTTTCTACAACTTATTTCTTTCATTTGTTTTCCTTAATTTATTTTATAAATTTTAGAAGAGAAAAACAATGTAAACCAGGCTGTTAGAAACAGCGAAAGCAACAGTTAAAGATTGTAATAAACCTCATATCTACTGTCCCTAATCGCAGTTTATGTCTGATGTATTTCAAGCAACTACTAAGCAATTTTATGATTAATTGAAGATAAGGTTATGATCCTTATTTTAAAAATACGGACACCCTTTTGATAAGATTTAAGAAATCAAATATGAAAAAATCTTCTTATAAAATTCAAAGTTCTTCTTAAGAAAGTGATTGACTACAGCAGGAAGGAGGGATATAAAACTATAAAGTAGCTTTTTGTTACTTAATAAATTTGAGTTGTTAATTAGAGCCAAAGAAATTCTATTTGGGATTCTCCCCTCTTCATTAGTCCTAATCTCGTAGAATGTAGAGTCATTTGAGAGAAAGAGAAAAGTCTATAGAGTGAAAGTCATCATTTACACTATAACTCAAACTTAATTTCCGTAAGAGGAAAACAAAACGATAGTAAAAGTTACAATGAAAAGGGAGCATCCATCTGAAACTACGCGTGTATAGAAATCCTTGTAAAAGAGATAAGGAATATTGTACCATAATAATAAAATAATAGAAAAACATGGCTAGAAAAATTCAGAAGAGAATATTTGTTATTTTAAGGTTTAATATACAAAAAAATCTCTGTTGTTAAAGACGTAAGGATGTTTTATTTGAGGTGTAAATTGTAATTTTTAATAAATAATGAAAGGAGGAGTATTTTATTGTTTATTTATTATAAAGTGAGCTTATGGTTCTAAATCTCTGCTGACTTTTCTATAGAATGAAAAATCTAAGCTGGGTGTTTGAATTCAAATTGTATTTGCTTTACGATAAACGGTCGTATAGGATTATGAGGGGATATTTTACTCTAATATTATTATTATTATTTGCTCTGAGAGTGAAAGAAAGGGAAAGGAGAAAAGGATTTTCTCCTCTTCTTTTCTACTTATGCAGAATAATATGAGTCTATCAATCATATTTCTCTATGAATAAAACATATCCTACCAACGACCATTTAACACGACTTTCAATGATTTTATTTCAACTAAGGAAGATCCTTTCCTAAATAATATGAAGAAAGAAAGCATCCGCTACTTGTGTGCCTGGGGAGAGGTGTAAGTTTGCGAGATTTTAGAAGATATTTCTTCCCATTACCTCCAGCTAAGCTCTCGAAGTCTTGTTTCATGTCACATTGATTTCTACGAGAGTTAAGTCATTAACTCCTATTATTCTCGATTACATAAGAGTAGTCCAGTAATTGAAATGTATCAATCTCATGGAGAGACCCTTGGATGGCACTTAGGATACAATTCATTTTTCATCCGTCTACAATCAATACTTCAATCAACATCCGACACCTCAATCCAAAATAAAAATATCATTTACAATAATACAATTCATTGCATTTGAAAAGTAATAATTATAATAAAAATGCATGAAAAAATATTGCAAAGTATTTCTATATTTAATGGCTACTTAATCAAAATTGAGAATGTGGTGGGTTGAACGAATAAATTCAAATATTTATTATAAAAATGACATTGAAGAAAGCGTCAATGAAAGTAATAACCTAACTCTGTAATTTTCCTTTTTTCACACCTCCTTCCTTCTTTAACTGATCATAGGAATAAGAAAAAAAAAATTTTAATTGGAATAAAAAATTGAACGATTATGATTATAAGAATTAATTAAAATCATTTCTAATCTTTTATTTAAAATAAAAGAGAAACATAATCCTCGTTTGTACATAATTTATTATGAAATTTTGTGAAGGCGTTAGTTATATACTTACTTTAATACTCCAGTTTAGAAAAAAAACGGATGATATCTCGTCCTCGTCCACCTTCCATTTTAATTATTCCAATTCATTAACGAGAAAGAAGGGAGATTATTATTAGAGAGAAAGTATAGTCTTATTTTAATTAAAAGGGGCTAATATCTCATTCAACTGGATTGGTATAACAAGAGTATTAAACTGTTTGATTTAAGTTTGTACTTTGATAATTTAGAGTTGAAAATTACTATTTGAATAATTAAATTTATAAGATCAATATATTGTAATTAAGTGCAACATTATTTGAAGAAATTGAGAAATATTATTCAATAATATTATGATGATGGGCCATCGATGGGGTATTTAGGATGTGTATATGCTAAGTAAAGAAAGAGAACTCTATAATTAGGACATCGTTTACTAACATTGATTAAGGATAATTTACTGTTTACTCATCCTTCCCATAGTTAGGAAATCTTATGAAAATTTTTAACCAGATGACGTTTGTTGTAAAATGTCAATTATACACCCATACTTGTATTATATTATTATTGGAAATCCATTTTGGCACACTCGTTTATTATTCTGATATTCCATTCTAAATTTTATAATTCTAATATTACAATAATTAATATAATAAATACAAAATAAAAAGTAAATTTAAACATGCATCACAAATTAAATATCACAACATAAAGGAGATTGTCAAAGGCTACTGCTGGATGCTGGTGGTGGCGGTCGACACGATGGTTACAGTACTTGTCCTAACAAAGATGGATGACAATATTATAAATTAATCCCACCATACTCTGTCCTTATCTCCTTACAACAAAAAACAAGGACAATGGCATTTTACACGATAACTTAATAAATTATTAAACATATTATTATAATATATCATTATTTTATACAGAAATCTACAAAAATTCTAATACACGATTGATATGTATGACACCATTTGATGAGAAATTCAATTCAATGGTTTATATTTTAATGCGTTGCAAAGAGAGCACTATTCTGCATAAGTGAATTGAAATTTGCAGCAGCAGCTGCAGCAAAAGCAGCAGCAAGATGTGGACGTGTAGCCATTTTTAATTTTTCAAGTTCAGCTTCTTGGAGTCTCTTTGCTTTTGCTCTTCGATTTTGAAACCATATTTTAACCTATAAATTAAAAAATATAAAATTAATAATATAACAAAAAATAAAACAGACAAGACAAGGCAGGTAAAGCACCAACTTGTAATTTTAATAAGGTACCTCTTGTATAATAAGCTGTTGAACGAAGGCTATAATTAAAAAATCCTGGGCAAAATCAATTTCCAAAACTTTAAAAAGTATACCTTATTATTATTACCTCATTTTTAAAAAAAACGGTTCAAAATAAAAGATAATCATAGGCTTCTTACATATATTTCATTATACGTAAATCTTTTACTAAATTATACTCATCACACCTAATAACAACGTTAGTGTAAGTGCAGTATACAATGTAGGGAAGGGACTCCTTAAGAAAATAAGTTTAATTTAAACTGCTTAATTTTAACAAAATTTAGGTTAATAAGCAACAAAATCCTTTTCTAATAAAAACAGGAAGGCTCTTTTTTTTTTAGAAAGTTAGCCATTATTTCCCATTATACAAAAAAGGTACCATCCAAATTAACAATTTGATGCTTGCATAATTGCTAATAATTTTAAAAATATTTTACCTGTGTTTCAGTTAAACTGAGCGATGATGAAAATTCAGCTCTCTCAGCAATTGACAAGTATTGTTTTTCCCTAAATTTCTTTTCGAGGGCTACAAGTTGTTGAGTAGTAAAAGGAGTTCGAGGTTTTCGATTTGGTTTATGCTTTCTAAGCGTACATTTCATAGGAGTTGGAGATAGCTTATGACCAGATGAATCCGTAGAGAGACCTACAATAATAAAAACAACAATTACTTCCATTGTTTAAAAATGAAAAAAGTCCAAACTGAATATAATAGTATTCAAAAGTTAATTTTAAAAATTTCATTCATTGTTTCTCTAAATTAAGCTTCAAAGCTTAAATCCTAATCCCCTTTCTCTGGATTTTATCAATAGAAAAGGTCATTCAAACAAAAATTAAGAAGGGGATTAACTAACTTAAGAAATTAAACTTAAGAAGTTCACTACTTCACCCTTATAGCTTTACTCTAGGAAATTTTTATGTATTAAACTCAAGGAAGGGATGAGTGCCAAATTATTTGTTGTGTCTATTAATAGTGTAATTTTCAATGTGTGAAATACTTTAAGATGAGCTCTAATTACACGAAGAAGGGAATAATATTATGACTAAGTGTCTGAGAATTGAATATCCACGTGTTCTAAAATGTTTTTGTATTGTATACGAATTAATTTCTAATAAAACATGTACATAACATACCATTTGGAAGATCACCGAATTGTGTTGGAAATTTAATTCCTGGCCAAGCGGAATGAAATGGATGATGATTTGATTGTGGATGATGATGATGAGGGTGATGAAATTGAATCCCTGCAGCGGCGGACATTAAAAGATTAGCAGGATACGGAAATGGGTAAGAAGAAGCTGGATGATGAGATGCAAATATTGGTGGAGAATTACCCATTGGCAAAGGTTTTCGTAGTGGTGATGGTGATCGATTATGGAGACATGAAGGTGATGAGGATGGACTTGGTGGTGTTGCAGGAGGTGACATGTCGTTGTAATCTTGGAGATGGGAATCATCTTCATGACTTGAACTATTGGTTGTCGTTGGGGATGAAGACGCAAGGAGTGAATCAACAGTAAAAAGGGATGATTTAGATTTTGGTGCTGGAGAAGAAGTAAGACGTTGATTTTGAATCATTTTGAATTTATCTGGATTATTATAATTAAAAGATGATTCTTGATTCCTAGGAGTTGATTTAAAATCAGATAACATGTCACTTTACACACTCTCTTATTGTCGTCACAAGTTATAAGTAAAATTCAAATCCTCTGGATCTGGATCTTGATTTTCTCGTATCTAAACTTCGAATGTTTTACCCCGAAGTCCACGGACTGAGTTTTAAGAAGAGTACCAAGCAACTAGCTATAGTAAGGGGTCCATCCATATGGACATGATCCTCGTCGACGATTGTGGAGTAGCTGGCTGGCTCAAAGAGTGAAACCGAGAAAAGCCCCCTCCCCTTTTTTGAACGAAGCGACTCAAGTGAAAATTCGACAAATCCTCCTCTCACGTATATTCAGTTCGTATTCCAACCACCACCATTCAATTTAAATTAAGGTCCTTAAAAAATAGAATCCGAAGCCTCCTCTCCTTCCGAATTAATCCTCTGATTTTTTAAACCCTTTCCTTACAGCTACAAAATAAGAAGGTGTACCAGTTTAGTAGAATGTACCACCGCTTCCTTTTCAATTTTGAAAGTCTTTAAATTTTCATTGGATACCATCATCATCATCATCTCCTGTCAATGGATGATAGGAAACCATTTGTAAGATTGTAACCATGATGATACTGTTGGATGAATTTTTATCTTTGATGGAATGTATACAAGAAATCTTCTCATGATTTTATATTGGACTGGACTCAATTTGGTCAAACTGTTCCTTCCTACTCCTACCACCTTCTGTGCTTAACATATTTTTATGAACTCTTAACCTGGACAAAAGATCCATGACTCCCGTCGTTTACTATAAAATTACAAGAAAACTTTTTCAAAATAAACTTTAAACCAAAAAGTTAGTCAATTATTCTTGTGGAAATATTTTTTTCATGAATGGAGTTTGTTTCTGACGAAGGGTATTGTCCAATAAGTCCAAGTTCAATCTTTGAAAAATAGTGTTGGAAAGGTGACAATAGCTCAGCAGTTGTGCTTTTAGAATATTTTTAACATAGGAATGAAGGAAGAATAAAATTCAGATCATACTCTGTTTTCACTACATTTTTAACCCTATAATAAAATTATGTTGCAGAATTTTGATATTATATACTACTATACATCTGTTAAATGTAATATGATTAGAGAATAATAATATGATTCAATTGAAAAATAGTAAGAATAAGATTTTCTATTGTTGGAAGTCCAAGTGCTTATTCCTTATAAAAGAAATCTTTCCTCCTCCTTCTTTCTTATTCTTATTTTTCAGAAGAAAACGAAGAAGGCTATAATAAATCACCCAAGACCATTTTTTTTCACACACTTGGGAAAATAATTGTTGAGTATGTCTGCATGACGCTGGAAATCTTTAAAGAAAGTTTACTCAAAAAAAGTTCTTCAAAAAGACAAACGCAATGCTATCATTCCTTTCCAGTAGAATATAATAATGTGTGCCTCTGAAACATTTATTTTACCTGATGTATTTTTTTCCCTTAACTTGACAAATTACAAGTCTCAACAAAACACAAGACAGGTATAAAGGTTAGGTCATTCGACATTTTTAAGGGCAAATTTTAAAATTTGTTTTCTTCTTCACAGTAAGTCTTTTAAACTGAGAATTTGCAATCATGACATTATGTTACCGTTATGCAATATACTAAAAGTGTATTATATTTTTTAGCCGAATTATTATAACACTTAATAATATTTTTTGAGTAAAAGCAAAAAAAGCCCCTCCTTCTTCCTTTGTTTTTAAAAGTTTTCGGTGTGAATTTGTTTAGTGATGCGTGGATTTCTGCGTTTCGGTTTTCTTTTTTTGCACTCTGGGCACGCACTCACTCAACAGAAGGGATCTTTCTTAAAATTTTTGGAAGGACCAATTACAGATGATTAGAGTTGGCGTTTAATTAGGAACGGAGACAGATTTATTTTCAGGTCGGCTTGACCCTACTCATTTTACTCAAAAAAGATCTCCACCCTTAAGAAGACCCTTAACTTAAGTAACCTTCTTTACCGACAAAATTCCAAAATATAAAAACCAGGAGTAAATTAACTTTTTTTCCTTCATCTTCTGTTACAACAAAGTGAGTCCGTGTATAAGAAATAAAGTAGTAGCTTTGATTACTTAATTACTTCCACTCACTCTTCTTAAATCATCAATTATTCAACAAAATAAATTCATAACACATCGCAACCTCTACAAATTCTCACTTCAAAACTTCTTAAAACCAATGCTTTCTCTCCTCTGATTGGTCGAAAGTTTTACTTTACTTTACTTTTAGGCCCACTTAAACAATTGTCGCCAAATACATTTTAAGAGACCCCTTTTCACAACTTTAAAAGAAAAACTTTACCCTTTTTTACATTAACATTTTCACATGAAAACAATTTACAACAATGAAGAAAATCAATAAGTTGGTAGTATATATGAAATTTTAGCAAATCACCCAAAAATGATGATTTTTTTTATGACGATGTTGGTAACTTGGCAATTTCCAAAGGACAAACCGACTATTTACTACTGGAATGACTCCACTCCATTAAAAAAACAATATTTTAAGTTATTTTCACAACATAAGGTTAATGGTCAATTTTTCTTATCGTTTTCCCTCATCGATCCTCTTTCCACTTAACACGTTAGTAGTAGTGGCTCCAAAGTAAGAAAAGGGACGTATCATCACTAAACAATTGTTTTTAAAGCAATAAAATGAAATATGAGGAGAGACAATTAGGCAAAAGGACAAACTACTTGTGGATACTTTTCTTCTGTCTCCAAAAGTCAAAGTGGATCCCATAAGGCGCGCCCACCCTTGGGCCTTAAAATCATCACCCCAAAACAAACATGAAAAAAATTGTACAGAATCCATTATCTCTTCTTTTAATTTTTGCCTTTATTTCTTAGAAAAAGTTTATTATGAAAAGAAGAAGATCAAAAAATGGGGAAATGCCATACCACTAGACAGGATCCACTTCAAAACGAAACGGACCACCACACCGACAGACAGTCAACACCATTGTCTTTAGCTATGTTTTTAAAGTGTTGACAGTTTTAGTGTCTATTATTCTATAAAAACCCTCCTCTTAACTCTATTACGGTATCTCATGCATTTGTTTCTTGTGGGACACTTCCATAAGATAAGACAAAATTTTAAGAGCTAAGTAAAGTAATTCCAGAAGCTTTCTTTAACTTTTTCTCATCCAATTAGTAATATAATATAATATATCTTTTGAAATGTTAAAGAAGATATGGTTGGTTGATTTATAAATTTTTAGATTTAGTTCATATGTATTTGTGACATGGATTGTGAATAAGATATAAAGATAGGGATAGGTTATAGTCAGTGATGCGTAGAACATTAATAAAATTCTTAGGGTCAATCACTGACCCTTGGACAAAATTCGGATCCTGGGAATGGATATGGGATTAAATCCTATACTACTGATATTCTATTTAGAAATGATAAATATCATTGACACTAATGGTTTCATATTTTTATGATCCGGGTGTTATGTTGGTTGGTGGTGGAAGGAAATTGGATCCTTTTAGTATAAGTCTCCTCAATTAAATACAAACTTTCATCCCCGTTTATAAAGAAGTGTGTATGGAAATGAGAATTTAGTCATCAAATATTAGAAGCATATGCTTTAGGATTATATGCAATACGTCTACGATTAAGATATCAAATATACGTAATAACAAAAACAATATCAGAAATCAGTGTTGTAAATGTCAATACACATTACACAAGCAACAGTAAGTAAGTTAACTACGATTTTGAATATACACTTGTCATCTGAAGGGAGGAGGAGGGTGACAGATAGGGAGAAAAGGTTCATTTAATCTTCTAACCAAATCTAATAATAATATAAAAGGAAGGGTTGAGAAACGTAATTTCAAATGTGTGATTTTAGTGGTGATAATATTGGAGTTTACTTTGGAAGAAGATTATTATGGTCTTCTTTCTTTCTCTGTTATTCAGAAGCACCAAATGATCACTACATCACATTGCGTCGTCGTCTTCATCCAATCAATTCTCATCATCATCACCCATGCGTCCTTCCTTTCTTTTCTTTAGAAACTCATGTCGTCTTTACCTTTATTTTACGCATACTCTATAAAACAAAAGAAATAATTTTTAAACCAACTACTAAAAACACCTTAAGAAGAAGAAGTTATTTAAAGGATTTTTGGACATATATTTTTTTTCTCGGGTGGATGGGCAAAAGAGGGAACATTAACACGAGGCTCGATTTAAAAGATAAAGTATCTCTTCTTCTTCTTCTTCTTCTTCTCTTTGGTTGATGATGTCTATAAATCCATCTTAAGTCAGGAAAAAGATTTACGATAGGAGGAAGAAGAAGAAGGGAGAATGATTGAATGGAAGGAATCATTTTCTCTTAAACAAACACAGTGAAAACTTTTACCATCATCCACTTTACCACTTTCCTAACACTTGGGAGAAAGTCAGAGAGAAAGTCCAAGTCCATCTCTCACTTCCTCTCTTTTCTTAATTGACTCTAATTTCTACCTTTTCACACCTTTTCGGACCATTAGCCACTCCATTTTCCAACCTCATTCAACACACTCTAAAACTATCATTAATAATATTATCTACAACTCTTTAAACCTTCTATGGATGTATATAGTCATTAGGATCATTCATTCAAATTATACAAAAGAAAAAAATGAAACAAACTTACTTAACTCTAGTTGTGGATTTTTGGTATGAAAAGAATTCTTACATTTAACATACATTTTTAATGAAAGCTCTCACCTGTGAACAAATTTTAGTTGAAAAAAAATTCAATTTAGAAATGCATTTTTAAGAATCAAAAATACATGAGATTAAATTTTAGAAATGCTTAGCTTATACTACAAGTTGTAGAAGTTAAGTGGTAGGATATGCAAAATATTTTGTTTGAAATGTTGTATATAAATTTTGTGGTTTATTTTGGTTTGAACAAGTTGTGAGGTCCATGTTTCTTTTAAAATTTTGAGAGTTTATAAGAATCAATGTCTTATAGTAAATCCGCCCATTTGACAAATCCTTCCAATATTCTTAATGAGATTAGAGGTTTAGGACAATGGACGACCACCAAAAGTACCCCCTGCTTCTCTTCAAGAAAATCATTTTGATAGACTACTTGACAAGGAAGTGGACGAATTCCCTCCTCCTCTTTTGTTCCAAAAAAGGAAGACTTAAAACCCTATCACCCTAAAATTTAACTCCAAAAGTCACTCTTCTAAAATCTAAAGGATCTCTTCTCAGGATCCCATCGCATCGACCTCCTTCCAACTATTCACTCGTCAAATAATACTCAAAAATCCTGTAATCCGTTTACCTTTGACACCAAAGTACAAACCGACAATCCCTTCCTCTTTCACCACAAATTAAAAATTCCATACAACACAAGGTGGGTAAGGTGGATTTAAATAACAATTTAAATCCTACATTCTCATAATTGCCAAAAAAAAAATTTTCAGGCTTTAGCTTTTTAGGTGATTTTTTTCGGACAGGCGCTCTACCACTGAGCTACGGGCGAATTCATTTAAAGATTTTTTTTTGATTTTTTATAATTTTGCGATATTTTTTTTACATTTTGGTTGGTCCTGTTTTCCTCTTGGAGTCGACTCCACAGTCACACCTCAAATTCAACATTTACTTAATTGTAAATTATTTATTTTTCAACCCGGTTGGGATTCGAACCCACATCCTCCTGTTTACCGATATCAACCTTTTACCACGTTACTAAAGCCTGTTTGCGTACGAATGAGGATTAAAATAGATATTTAAGCTAAATTATGTTTTTAAAAACATGATACAGTATTCGGCTTGCTAGTGACGTCATTTTACACACAAAGGAGAGGGATTTTACTCTCTTTTTTTCTCTTATGAAAATTAACATTATGGTCAACTTTGACCTTAACTTGTGGTAATTTTTGCGTAAAGACCAACTAATCTGGAGATGCAGTGAGTTTTTAATTGTTATTTTCTGTCGAAAAATGTTTAAAAATATTGTCAACTCAGAAAAAAAAATTTCAGAAAACCCCGCCTCCCCACCTCCCACTAGCAAGCCAAATGTAGTTACGGAAAAATATTATTTTATTTTATCCTGGTGGGTGTTATAATATAAAATTCCACAACTTTAATATTCTGGTAGAAAACATCTTAATGTGGTAAAATTAAAACAAATGAATATCATCAGTTTGTTTTTCATGAAATTATTCCAAATCTCTGATTGGCTAATTTTCAATTTCCATTCATGTATCAAAAAAATGAAATTACAATTTTTTGGCAAACGATATGCTTGAATTCAATTTAAATTGTCCCTTCTTTTCATTCAGATTCGATTCAGGCTGCACTTTAGAATATAAAGCCAGAGAAATAGAATTTAGAATAAAATTTCAACATTACAAATCTTTCATGTTAATGAGATCATTCCCTTTGACACATTCTCATGAAAAGTTGTATAATAATGAGGATTCCATTTTGAATTTGTATTAGTATAGGAAGATTGCCAAGAAAAAAGAAATGGGCGTACTTTGTTATCTTAAATACTAAAAATTGATTCCTACATTTTTTTTTATACATTATTGATTTTTTTCTTTAAAAAATAATTTGTCTTTCTACACTCCACTCCTACTCGAAGAGAGACACTCTTGGCATTGTTCCACTCTTTGGAATATTTTTTGGCAATGGATTCTCTCCCTAATTTTCGATAGGTTTCCTTAAGCCAAACATCTGTCAAGTCATTAGGAAGTGAATTCATATCCGAAGGTAAGAAGAAGAAGATTCTCCATGGTTTTCTTCGACACTTCAAAATTTACCACGCGTCATCTACTACTACTACCCTCAGAAAACAGAGACTCAGAGTCTATTAACTTTGTCCTTTCCTTTAGTTTTCTTAGGAACTGAATTATATTCTTTATTCCTTAGAAGAAAGTGTGACAAGAGGATATTACAATAGAATTATGAACTTTTGCAATTCTTCTGGGACTCCCTTTTTCAAAAATTTCTTACAGAGTCAACATTTCAGGGGACCCTTCTTCTCTCTCTCTCTCAATCTTCAAGTCAATAATTTCTCATGAATGAAATTCAATTGACTCTTTTCATGTAATTCCTACCTGAAAATTTTTCGCTGAAGGAGAACAAAAGTTGATAGAAATCCCCCATTTGTTCAACTTGTGAGGTAGAGGACACACCTTCTATCCATGGTACCCCGAAAGTGACTGTCCCGACTCGACTCTAAAGAAAAGTCGGGTAATAATCATAATCATAAACTATCTCTAAGGATAAATTCAACGGGTCGTTGGACATAGAAACAGAAACTTAGAATTGTGTTGTGTCACTCGTATACTTACACCTGGGGTACCCTTAAGTTAATATACTGACTATTATACCTTAGTGGAGTGTAGTAATGCGCAAACTCTGATCTGAAGTGATCTCATTTGTTCGTTAGTCTACATTATTCAGATACCGTGTGAATGAACTTATGTTTTGTATTTGTTAACTAAGGGTCCTTATTATTTTTTAACTTAGACTGAGATTCCCTTAAGTACCCACTTATAATCTCATTTATGTTTTTGTATATTATTCCTATAGGGGTAATGTTATTTATTTGTGAATGTTTTGTAGTGTGTACTTGAAAATAGGAAGTACAGTTGAGGTTTCGTATTCATTAATTTCCCATTTATTAGAATTCATTAAGTTTCAATTCTCTCTCCTCAAGGGATGGATCCTTCTTTTCTTTTGGGTGTTTGTTATTTGTGTAGTGTAGGGTGCTCTTCTTGTATTATATGAGTGAGTAAAGTACCTTTGGTGGTCTTTTGATTCAAAAAACACTAAAGTACTTTTTTTGAATCAAACTACTTTTAAAAGTCGTCCTTCATTGTCAAGAGGTTTTTCTCCATTGTCAATCCGCATGTGCCCAAAAACCAAACCCAAGACATATACAATGAAAGAAGATTGATTTGATAATTTTCAAAAAGTAAACAGTAATTCAGGGATTCAGGAGTCTTCTTCTAACTCTCTTGGGATACTACTTCAAAGTCTATAGCCTACTTTTAAAATTACGATACAATACACACTACTTCATTGAATATACCTTGAAAGAAAGAAGATGCTTGAAAATTCATCATCCTTTTTTCCTATTGGTCAATTGGTTCTCCCATGACGAACGCAAAAATCCTTGGTTAGAAAAAGAAGAAGTGAATTATAAAAAGTAAAAGGTGTTCTTAAGGAACAAATGACAATTGAGTTACTACAATGGAATAAAAGGTAAGTCAATTCAGAAAATTGACTCCAAACTTTGAATAGGTGACAATGAAAGGAAATTGCAGAGAGAATCCCTTATACTACTCCACCTCTCAGTTCAAAGGAAACAATAATTTTAGGATTCTTTTTTTTTGGCTTCTGCTCGCTATCAATTCAAGATTCAAGGCAAAAGGTCAACCTTCCTCGTAACTTTTAAACAAAGGATTTGCTTTATTATTACTGCTGCTGCTGTTGTTGCTTCTCAAATACATCAATTTTTAAATGCTTTTCCAAAATTTTAATGATTTAATTTTTACTGTTTTCTTTTTCGACAAGAGAAAAAAACTGTAATTGATGAGCTGAGTTTAAAAAACTGTTACCTATAAAAATGTAATTTTAATTTCATCGTTTGAATTCCAAAATAGGTCTTGGTGATAATTGATGAAGTTGAAAAGTTCCTACAGTGTAAATTTTGAATTGAATTAAATGAATCCCCGGAGTGAAATCCTGGGATCATACAATGGATTATAATTTTTCATTTCCAGGTTCTGTAATGTCCCTCATATTAAACTTTACTATTGTGACTATTATTGTGTAATAAGATCCACGACCATCCCTCGTAATATCTCCTAATGTAATTCTTATTATGTTTTTATTTTTTTATTATAAGTTTCATTGGATGGAGGCATACTACCCTGTCATATCCAATTATCATCATATTCACCAAAAAAAAGGATCTCATCGATTTCACGCTCATACCCAAAAATATACATTCATCTAAATCTCTTTTTTAAAGATTAAATTTTTTAAATTAACATAGAAAGAAGATAGAGTCAACCTTCTTCTTGTATCTTCTTCTTCAAAGCAAGTGTTCCTGCTCTGGTTCATTAATTTTGACAAGATGATGAAAATCTTTCTCCTTAGTTTTTGGGTGACCGAATTTGTCCCAGCGGTTGATTTCTTGGGTCAGTTAGATTTGAGTTCGTTTAAATAAGTATAAGAGGGGGGCTTACGGATCATTTCTGAGTCTATTTACGTTTCCAGTAATGCATGAAATAAGGCCAGGTTTTAAGGCGCCTTAGTTTCTACAACACATGTTAAACTTGTAGTATTTTTTTAACAAAATACAGAAGGTGAACCCCCCTTCATGAAGCCAATTAGAAGAAACTCACTTTGAAGGATTATATACACTACATCAAAGGAAAAAGAAACTTTTTCGGAGAATTTTATTTTTACAAACTAATTTTTCTCAAAAGGTCAAAAATCCTTCTTAATTGGCGGAAAACATTTCCTTTTAGCTAACGGATTATCAATGTATACAACCATTTTTTTTTAAATTTTTGTTTAAAATCTACAAATAAGACTTCGATTAAGTTTAATTTCCTACGAATTCATTTGCCGACAATTGAAAAGTTATCAATTTTTTATTCCAATTTTTATGCTTAAATACTCAGAAATTTTTTAGAAAATTTGAAATCTTCTTTGAGTCTTCTTACCTATAATCAAGTAATAAAGTGTTTGAGTGAGTGTGAAGAAAGCTTATGGTTTCTTTTTTTGTAAAATGTGTATCCTAATATTATTGACATGACAAGAAAGGTGCCAGGGCCAGCAGGAAGACTCAAATTGAGTTAGTAAGATGTTTGAAAGTTAATAATAGGTTTAGAAAAAGATGGGATTAGTCTATGAGTGTAATATCTTAATTAGGGTACCTGACAAAATATTTTTATAACTCAGAGAATTCAGTGAAAAATCTTTTTATTTTTTCATCTGCAAAATTCAATCTTAAAATTTTTAAATACTTATAAAATAGTGCTTTAATATTTTATCCATGATGGGAAAGTTTTAAATGATATTTTAAATATCGTATAAGTTAGCGTGATAGGATGAATTAGGATCTGAAGGAATAATATTAAAATTGGAATATTAATTTGAATAAGAAAATTTAAATATTAAACCTAGTAATTTGTTCTTTGTATTGACATGGTTCCCTTTTATCAACGTGTCAGTAGAATTATTATATAATACATTTTAGATTTATGGTAAAGTTTTTATACGTATAACATGGATACATGTAATAAGTTCATCAGACTTCTTTATTTGCGTGATACTCACTTTTACTTTGTTCTTATAGAAAGAAACACCCGGGGAAATTTTTAAGGTTCTACGTATACACTTTGCCCTTTTTTTTTTACTTGGTATGTTGTTTTCCCTCGTCAAAATTGAAAGGTACTAATTACATTTCACGCAATGGCTAATTCCATTCCTACGTTTCATTTCATTATACACACTCAATATAACCTCACTCAAAAAGAAAAAAAAAGTTAAGAAAAATTCTCCTGGAAAGCAAATTAAGCTCCTTTGGATAAAGTTATTAACTCAACTACCCTCTTTTTCTTTCTTTCTTTTCTTCTTTCTTTCGTGCATCAAAATTACATACAACTTTGTTCATATTAATACTCAACCAATGGACCTCCACGCGTTAAAGTTTACCTTCAAAAGTATAATCTGTATATCTAAAATCTTACAAAATTTAACAATGATTCTGTTAAAAAATTTAAACTCTGAAATCTTTTGGTTAAGCTTTGAAATTTTCAAATTGAAAGTTAAAAAAATGGAAAGTTTATCAATTTCGGTTTCACTGATTTCTCAACAGCTCTACAGTGAAAGGACGTATATATTTTTTTTAATTTGACAAAATTAAGTAGTATTGAAAGTGTAAAGATGATATATTTATGATGATTTTTTTCTCAAATTGAATTTTGCATAAGTGAAAAATTAAATGGATTCATTTTCCGTTGTGTATTAAAGAATAGGTATATGATAGTCATTATGAATAATTTTAGCAAATGAAAAGCTGAGAGCTCATTACATTAATCATGATGGATGTAATTGTAAGATTAGAAATTAAATGACCTATTTTTCTCATTATGCTTATTTTGATATGAATGATTTCATTTAAACTTAATCATAAGAAGAAAAAAAGGCGTTTAATTTAATTCATCTCATCTTGATTCATATGGAATGAAAAGGTGTTGCCTTAATTGAATTAATTCACACGTTTAATTCAAGTAGTATCTTAATTCTAAATCAAACACATAATAATATCCAATATCAATCCTCCTCCTCTTTTCTCTTTTGGTTTCACTTGGATTTGTTGTTTGTGACATTTTGAAATTGGAAAATAATAATAATAATTTTAGAGAATAGAAGAATTGAAAGCGAAACCTACCTACCGCATCCTCCTCAACAATAATCAAAAGAATATAAGTAAAATTTATCATAATTTGGCAACCCAAACTAAAACTGAATTGAGGATGATAGACAGCTTTAACTCTTTCCTTTTTCCTAGGAGTCAAACGTATGTCCTCAAAGTATCCACGCCACACTTCACAAATATAATTGAATGAATTTAATAGAGGTTGTTTACCTACGGAAATATAATAATAATGAATAGGGAGTAAAATCTAACTAAGGAAAGGGCTACCGTAAAATCAATGAAAAATAACAAACAATGATTGTCTGTCATACTGGTCAAGTGAGTGAGTGAAGCCAAAGCCAAAGGATCAAACAACAAACAATATCCCTATTTCTATATCTATGCAATCTATATATTTTTGCATTGATGTATTTTTAGAAAAAAGAATGCATAATGAATGAAATGAATTCCATGGTTGAGAGAAGAAAGTTAAAAAAGAAAGTCAAGGGTTTAATTGACTCATTAGAGAAGAGGCATATCTTCATCTTTTTCTTTTAAGATGAGGAAGTTGTTCCTGAGTTTCCGTGAGTACCCACTTTGTCTCCAAAAATTTCTTTTGAGGTTCCCGTATAATTTTAGAGTTATCACAGGGCGCCATCGTCCTCATTAAACGCTACCCGTGAATGAATCCTTAATTTTCATATTTGAACTCTTTTTTTGTCTCTCATCTTCTTTAGATTTTAAGAAAGATAAACAAGAAGGGGTCATACCTTACACACACGCTTTCTTCACAACTTTACATCATCTTTTACCATCAAATCTCATATACACTTCAATCCTTAGGAATAGGAATACACTTTATACAATTTAATATGATACAAAGTGATACAACAATATATATGATACATAATAAGAATTTTTATGGTATTAAAATGATAAAGGCCCACCATCTGAGATTATAAATAAAAACAAAGATGTTAAATTTTTTCTACCCACAACTATAATTTTCTCCATGCATTGAATTTTATATGCATATTAAATCTAAAGCATGCCATTAATCTAATTTTAGTGGATCTTACCCTAACAATTGTATACATTGCGTGTGTGTATTTGTAGTAAGATAGCGGGTTCTTTTTTCTTTTGTCTTGCGGTTACCAGAAGCCAAAGATTGAACAAATCCTGGCGACGCTTTTCATCATAATTTTTTTGTTTGTAATTTAAGAATAAGTGTATAGTTAAATTCTACAGCAGCAGATGATGGTTTTAAGATTTAATACTCATTTCATGAAAATCCAATTTTAGGTGAATAAATAAATAATAGAGTAGTCTTCTACTTTGTTAATTCCATTTTGTGCTAAAATGAGAATTATTTTAGTGTGGGGGATCCCTTGTAAATTTTAATTATAAGAAATATAAGAGACCTACCTCGATCCTTTCCTTTTCTTAAATTATAGGATTAGTATGACAATCAACCCATATTTTCCCTCATTTTAAAATGATTCAGAAAGCCGAGTTTTAATTAAAGAGATAATTTATTTAATTACGTTCAAAAAAAATCTCATTATACTCATTATGTTTTCATTTAATTTTATCCAAGGACTAACCTTTAAATCACGAAATGGGAAAAAGACGACGATACGATGTGGAATTAGGATCATCATATTCATAATCTCATTAATTCAAAATAGTCCTATAAATTTTTGCACTTATTCCCTCCCATTCTTTCATGCTCTTTACTCATAAAGATAAAATGTCCAAATTAAATATCGAATTTTATTTTCATTTTTTTTAGTGAAAAGAAATGAATGATGATAATATGTCTTTCTTTTCATTGGATGTTTGTGAACAATTGGGGTGAAACGATGAAAATGGAGTTGGTTTATTATAATTAAATTAATTGTAAGAATGAAGAAAAAAAATTCAATTAATATCATTATAATTTTTAACTTTACATTGAGCATTTAGCACGTGAAGAAAATTTATATTAATTAAAATAAATTTCCTTGCGAAAATTTTCCAAGTCACGGAAGGAAAATACTGTCGCATGTTTTACAGTTGAATAATTATAATTTTATATTAAAAAATTCAAAAATTATTTTTAAAAAAAAGCAGCGTGATGGAATTATTATTATTATTATATTAATTTTAATAAAAATCTTTCACATAATTTATTTTTTTGCAATATAATTTCATGAGTGACTGAATAATAATAAAATAAAAGCTATTGAGTAATAATAAATAATGATAATAACAACTATTAAATAATAATACAAAGTTAAGTGAGATGAATATTATTCCTTCTGTTGTTTGTTATATTATTTTTTGTTTGCACCTGGCGTGCAGGTTGCAAATTTTTGTCAATGAGTTTCTAAGCATCGGCGTTTAACATGCAATGTCTTCATTTAATAAAAATCAGCCCTGACTTTATCGTTAAAAGGAGTAATTTAAGTTTTCCTTGTTATGACAATTTTTAGGTTAAGAATTAGTTTAGAAATGTGGTAAGCTCGATTACTTATCACATCATGGTTAGGTTTATAAGAATTTATGCTTAAACTTAGCGTGTATAAAAATCCAACCGCCTTCTTCTTCTTTCCTATCCTAAACAACATGACTTTTACCGATTCTACTTAAATTGCATGTGAAATTTAACCTCATGCATAACTCTCATTAGGAACAATTTAAGGGAATATAAAAATATTTATTAATTGACTATGTGATGTATAAATTGGAAAATAAATTTTGCAATTTTGTTTCGTTGCAAAATCTAGAAAAAGCTTAACAGAGTTCTTTACTTTGTAGCCTCTCTGGAGTAATCTTCCTTTGTATTAGAGGATTGAGTAATTTGAGTAATATAGCGTGATTTTTTATTTTTATTTATAAAATAAGTAAGTTGTTGGGGGCCTCTTAAGTTTAACAACCAATAATACTTGACCCAGTCCTTCAAAAACAAGGAATGAATTTAGTATATTTTTATTCGGAAACGAAAAGTTTGTGAACAAATGGATTTGGATTGCGTGTGCCGAGTTTATTTTTTTTCAAAAGTCTCAATCATCGGTTTCTCTTTCTTTCAATACTCTAAAATTGCGAGTATTAAAACTATGATTAAAATACAAAATCATACCTTAACTACATTAACAATTTTTAAAATCTTCATCTTACTAATATCTATCTTGCAAAGTTTAATTCTTATTTTGACCTGTTTTTTGTCAAAGTGTGTTTTTTTCTGCTTTTTTAACAATGCTAAGCCTAAAGGTAGCAGAAATAATTTCCAGTATTGTATAAAAAGTTTATGGTATTAAGGATATATGCGTGTATGAATCAAATTTTCTCCATCGAAATAGAAACGAGAGATTTGAAATTATGCCTTGAGTAATTTCTTATATAAAAATGCACGATAGAAAAGTGGCCGTTCTTACTGTGGCTCACCACTGAGAAAACAAGATGTTACTTCTTATAACGGAATGCATTTATATAAATCTTCTTACGAAGTAAAAAATATACACCATTCAATATCTTTCTCTTACCTAATTGGAAACTTATAAGAATTTGAAAAATTATTAAAATTGGATAATATAAAAATCGATCCCTTGCATGTCAAACGTCGTTGAATACCTTACAAAAACAATAGTTCTAATAATAATAGACCAATAAAATATATAGTCTATAAAAATAGAAATTTATTGTTAATTCAAATAAGGTAATACGGTAGTATATGGAAAACTTTCAACGCTCAACAACAACAACAACAATACGATAAGCATAAACGATTATGTTGAATTTTATATTATTATTATTGAAAATTGATTCTATAATTCCATATCCTTTGTTTTTCATACATCGTTTGTTAAATTTGTTCAAATAAGGGAGGTAAATGTATCCTTTTTTGCATTTCCTCATCGATTAATAATTGATTAAAGAGACAGACAACGACGTCTATCCTTTGTGTGTAAATATTTGAGTTTGTATATTAGTTTAAATTTTAAAAATTGGATTAAAAGGATATAATTTTTAATTTTATTTGAGTGAGGGGTTGTATAAAATATGTGTATAGGTATGATAGGTTTTTAGATTTGGTTGGATAGATTACTATTAAATATGGGATCCTTTTTATTCAATATCCTCCTCCCTTTCGTTTCATCTCTTTTGAATAGGTTATATAAATTCATTAGAGATTTAGTTCAAAATGAGTTCTTTTGTATAACCGTTCTGCAATGAAACGAGAAATACCCAACGAATTGATAAAGGATTTGGTTGGTTGATTTTTTGGTAGAAGGTATATTATGCATTATGTCCCCGTTTTGTAAACTAAACTTATAATAGGACAGAGTCATCATCATCCTCACACGTTGAGTCGGGATTTTAATATATTGCTTTGTAAATTATTATACCCACAGTATTTTACATTTTAGGGGAAGCCGACTTTTATGGAAACAACTTTTAGACTTAACTAAAACAAGGTTTGGATTTTCATGGGAATGAAAATGAAAAAATTATTATATACAGTTAAAATTCAAATACTATGAAAAATCACAATTAAAATTTCAGTGTTTTTTAAAGTAAAAATTCAAAAATAATTATTATGAATTATATTTTCATATATCAATTTAAGTTAATTTTTAGTTCATTTGTAACACTGGTGGTAGTTAGGATGAACCAGATCGAATCTCTCTCAATGAAATGGAGAATAAACGATCCTTGTAGAATGGACTCAAGAGCTTCTATAGAGATTTACTAAAGAGGGAGGGTGAGAAGAATAATAAAAAAGGTTCTTCAATTGATATTTTAGGATGAGAATTAAATGTCGTAGTTTGAAATTATTGTTGAATTCAAATTAAACATATATTCAGTAATTAAAAAAAAAATCATATAATGAAATGTAATATTAAATGTTGACTTTTTATTTATTTATTCAAAATCTTGTTTTAATTCCTCTTTGTTTATTATTATTAAATCATAACTTTTTATACTCTACGGCATTAATTTTTCAATTCAGTATTTAAAGCCCGGTGTTTTACAACAGAAGAATACTGACAACAAAAAATCCCTGTCACCTTTTTACAGGCCCGAAAAAAGAAGAATGCAGTCAACGGAACGATGAACTCAGAGTCAAAATTTTCAAAAGAGGGAATACCTTATTGAATCCTCGTGTGTTGTAAGGCAGACGTCGTCCTCGTACTTTTATACAATAAGAAAAACTCTTTAAATTAATGTGTATTATAATATTAATAAAATACATTTTTTATTATAAAAACTAAATGGTGAGAAACATTATGAGATTTGTTGGAATAAATAAAATTCTAAGCTTCTGGTTTTTTTTTTGAATTATGGAAATTGAAAATGGATTATAAGATAAAACGTGAATTGTGTTTAAGTTACATAAAATTAATTATGTTTAAGGATAGGAATTATTATAACAATTTTAATCCTTATTTTTTCTACACTTGAATAATGCGAATGTTACAAACAAGTATCTCCTATCTATCTCTTCATCTTCTTAAATTATTGTTGTAATTAATTCTTTCATTGTTGGATACTCATCTTTTTTAGTTTTATCAAATGATACACAGACACATACAAGGAGGGGAGGTGGATGGTAAAAGGTGAGGTGGAAACTGAAAATTATTTATTCTAAATATCCCTATTATTATGATAATTAACTTGAATTTATTATATATATTTTCATTCTCTTTCCTCCTCCACTCCATCAGTATTTACTTATATGGAGTCTTTAAATCTTGAAACTGATGACAGATTTTTATATAAAAATGATTTAATTTAGTTTCAATTAATGATAACTGGAAATTGGTGATTATTGACTAAGAAGCAGTGGTGGTGGTGGTAGGTTACAAATTAAGTGTTCAATTCATTAATTTGATATATCTCTTCATTTGTATTTTATTATCATCCTATTATTCCCTACCATTACCTTTTCTTCTTCTTCCTTCTGTTTACTTTTAACTTAAAGACGAATTTGGTTAAATTACTTTTGAGCGTAGGAGACACAATAGGATTCTGTCACCACCACCACCAACTTACATTACAATACACTACACTATTCTGAATTTCATTTAATAAGTCTTATCTCTTTTATTCATCATCCAACCATTAAGAAAACGCAATTCAGGAAACAAAGATCCTCTTTTGGCCCACACAACAATAATAAACTCCTTCTCCTCAAAACTAATAATAATAACCCATTCATATGAATTTACCAATTTATTATTACATACACATTAAACAATATTATCTCAACTTTCACTCTATAGTCTTATCATCACTTTTTTCTGGACATTGACTTCATTTATTACAATCATTAAATTAATGTTTTATAACATTAAAACAAAACTTCTAATTGTTTCATCATACAATACGATACAATTAAATTATAAAAGTATACAATGAAAAAAACAGGATGAATAACCTTATAATAACCAAAATTCAAATAGAAAAAGAAAATTGAGAGAAATTGCTCAGTTTTTGCTCTCTTTGAGGAAAAAAAATGAGAATATTTCTCCACTTTTCTTCTCTTTTCACACAAACAAATTTCATTTTTTTCCTCATTGCAAAAAAAACAATTTCATTCCCCTTCTTTTCTTCTTTTTTTTATTATTTTAATTTATGTTATAATTAAATATTAATTTTTAATTTAATTCCATGATTATTCCCGGTAAACAATTTTTTATGCATGAATTAAAAAGGATGTGTGAAATATAACATAAAACACGCAATTGATTCGAAAAGAGAACAATAATTTGCGAAGAGAAAGAGAGCAATTATAAAGAATGCTGGTCCTTTTCTGTAATACTTTTGACGGAAGGAATTATAAAGTAGTAAACGCTCATTATAATGATAATAATAATTGCCACGCATGCTACGCCAATGCCACTATACTCTCATATTGAGTGGCAGAAGAGGGCCAACGATTGTATCCTAAATAATTATTTTCTCATAACCTTAATTTTCATTAACTTTGTTAAACAACAATTAGATACACTTAAGAGTTTAGGAAAAAAAATCTCATCAACCAATCAGAATAATACGCTTATGTTTGCTTGCAACAAAACCGCGTTATGTTCATCGATTAGAATTTGCATGTTTTATATTAATATTTTGCAAAAGGGCCCCCCTTTGATTTTTCTTATTGAGTTCCGGTATGAGAGTTGAAAGATTAGTTCAATTAAGGGAACCCTAATTATAATTTCCTTTCCGTGATATGTGATGAGAAGGCAAGGGGGAATTGAGGCCTTTTGAGCCCCTGTGTTACATAACCGTGGTTTTTTTTCATGGGTGAGAATATATGTTGTCGACGACGACGACGACGAGGGAAACGGTGGTGGATCTTTCATTGGAGGCAGCCGAGTTCAATACGGGCGGAGAACCGAGTTTCAGGCGGAGCTCTCCTGTCCTGGCTCTTCTTTCTTCCAAAATCTCTGAGTCTCTTCATATAACCAAAGATTTAACAGAGAGGACCATCCAAATAAGAATTTACACTCAAACTTTTCCCTTTTTTGTTTTAGTTTCTAAGTAAATATACACAAAAACTCAATTCGCATTTTTAATTGTCAGCTTTCACTTTACTAACTCAAGTGAACTCCGAGAGGATAGTTTTAAGAAGAAAAGAGTAAGTGAAGGGGAGGAATTATGGTTATTAATTCCTTTTTAGTTTCAACTTACGCCTGAGTCAGTATAGTCACGAAATAAAAATCTGTCAATCCAACTTTGTTACAACAACAAAATACCTTGAACTTCTTTTAATCCGAAGAATTAATTCCCTTCTTTTGCAAATTGAGTAAAGTGGAAAGAAAAAAAACTCGTTCGTTATTAAATTTTTATTAATCCTTCTTCATTCTCCAATCAAGTCGAGTTTCAAGTTGCAACTCCAGTTAGTTCATTTTCTGACTTCGATTTGAATACAACAATTCCATCGTCAATAGTTCTTCAAAACAACAAAGTCTTCCCAAGTGTCTATCCTTTTCCACCGAATGTGTAAATCATTTTTTATTTGTAAAAATAAAAAATGTATTAAAAGTGACAAACTATTTATATTATTAAAATCGGAATGAAAATGTCCGAATCTCGTAATAATAGTAAGATGATCCTTGGGATTCCTAAAATTAACAATAATAATAATCATGTTTTCTCCTCATCTTCACCAAATTCCAGAAGCGGTGGAACAGGAGGACTTAATGGTGACCTTAAAGATGAAGAAGAATTAGAACTAATGATGGAATACGATGATGATGAAGAAGAAGAATCAACGTTTGTTGGTGAATCATCGGATGAAGTTGAAAATGAAGATAGAATAATTGAAGATGAGGAAGATATTATAGAAGATGAAGAAGAAGAAGATGGAGGAGATGAAGATGAAACTTTATGTAATGGAACGACGACGGATAGCTCAAAATCTAGAAGACGGAGAAAGCTAAGTCATAATCATCATCATCGTCCTTCATTGATTAGACGGAATGGAAAGATTGGACCAGAGAATAATGACCTTAGGTCAAATTCAATCCTACACCATCATCACCTTCATCAGAGTTTGTTTAATAGTGCAAATATTACGAGTAAAAATCATCACCATCGTCCTATTACTCCATTAATACAGAGTTCAAAGACTGAAAAGAAACTATCATTTAGTGTAGCATCTTTACTTGGAAAAGATGATGAGAAAGGAAAAGAAAGTAATAATAGTTGCAGTGACGATGATGAGAGTAATCCAGAAGGAACCTGTTACAGGTAATCAAATTTAAATTTAATTTTTACTAACTTGATAATCAAGATTTATTTCACCAGTATTACTTTTAATATTGAGTTAACAAAAGGAGATGATTAAAGTTTTGAAATTAAGATTTTGATCCTATTTCCTTTATAAGCTGATTTTTTCTTCTGTTAAGAATATATTAAAGGATTGAATTGATATTTTTTCCATTTCATTTGACGGGATCCAAGGATAAGTTTTGAAAAATAGGATCACTCATAATATAATTTTCATTGGTGATGGTGACAAGTCCAAGTGTCCCTCTGCGGGTTGTAATATTTCAATGAATAGGTTGAAAAACCTCTTCTTGAATCATCTCAAAAGGAATGTCTAACATAATAATCCCACTTCAAATGACACTCGCGACTCAACATTGGATCCTTTGACGCTCGTCTCATGTCCGTCCGTCACTCAATTCAATGAAAATAATTATATTGTTACTCCTCCATTCAAAAATAATACAACAACAAGATCTTCAACTTCGTTGTTGTATGTCAACTAATAATAATTTTAAATTCAATTCAATAAAAAAAAGTCAAAGGAATCAATTTAAAAGGAATAACACAGGTTTAATTTAAATGGAGTGTTATGTTGGTGGTTGTGTTGTGTTAATGCAAATTTAAATTCTGAATAATGAAAAAAGCATTTAAATAACAACAGTCGAAAAGAACTAAGAGGTAGTGGATTGAATTTAAAAAAAAAGAAAGAAAAAGGTGTATTAAAGGTGTGAATTGTTTTTCTTTATTGATTTATTTATATATTGCTGTTTAAACGCTTAAACTAACAACAATCTGGAGAAAAAACCAATAATTTTTTTTTGAATATTCAAAAATTAAGTTAAAAAACAAACTTATAAAAAAAACCAATGAATGATAATTTACAATTTTGAACCTTAGCTTATATAAATAAGTAGCAGTTGTTGAATTGTGGCAACACATTTAGTAAATAATCAAGCTTTTTTTCAACGATTGTTCTAAGAAAATTATTTATTAACTATCGAATTTTCAATTTATTTTTACAAGATAAAAATATATGACTTTAATTTTGATTTGAAAAGATGCTATTTATAATGAAAAAAATTTCTTTTTAATATATAAGTAAGAAGAATTGTTGAAGAATTTTTCCAATATTCGAAATGGATGCTAAAGATAGACAGACCCCTTCTTTCTTGTCTTGTGTATATAAATTCAATGGTATAAAAACCGACAACGACAACGATCCGACCCTCTGGTATTCTTTTCCTTTCTTTGAAAACTTTGTGTCCTTGCCTTTTGGTGTGACAAGCATATTATTCAAGGGTCCTCTTATGAAAAATATTATTTTTAAAATACAGATCAAGAGGATTATTGCAATGTTTAGGTGATGTAGGATAGATATTGGAAGGAGGGGTGGATGGACGTATAACTTTTAATAACGTGTTTATCCAATTCGTCAGTTAGTCTTAAAGTGCTTTGGCTAATCATACGCTATAATAAACGTCAGATTGTCTATTTTTACTTCAAGTGACACTCGACTAGTCGAGGTAACCAGGCTTATCATATGACAGGCTTATGAAATTGGCCCAGTGTCAAAAATATATTGAGTTATGATTTGGAAAAAAGTTAACATAGAAAACCGCGGAGTGGATTTTTATTTATTTTTCTTATTAATTTTTTAAAAAATTCACAAAAAATTGAATACATTTTTAGAAATTAATTTAATTATTAATTTTTCTTATGTTGTTTATTGAATTTGAAAAAAAAATATGACTAAATATAATAGTGCAGACGGAATTTTATTAAATTTGAAAACCATGACAAAAGAGGTAAGGTGTGGTGTGGATAGTAATTGACCACTTTGCCACGCCTGAATCCTTAAATTGCCTGCAATAAGTCATCCACCCTACCAAACTAAACTACCTGATTGATATGCGAAAGCACTTAAGACAACAACATTCGATTTTGTTTTAATATTATTTCAATCGATCACGAAATAGAAGTTCATTGGTGGTTTTTGAATGTATTTCTTTCATTTGGTTGACATTGTTAAAGTAATAATAAATATAAAATGCTCACATTGTTTTTTCAATATTATTTCTGGGGGGTTGGTTTCTTCAACTTCATCTCCTGTAATTGATTGTTTTCAAATGACTTCGACAGAAAATAAAAGGATCTTGATATAATTTATGACGTATAATAAATAAATTAATAATTATAGATAAATAAATCAATTTTTTTATTAATTTTTTCAGCAAAGATGAAAAATTATTGGCAGCAGTTCGACGAGCAAATTCAGCCCTGAGTTCAATGTCGGGTACCCCTGAACATAGCCCAACATCTTCGCGTTCATATTCTTCACCGATTTCACCGATGGCTCCATCATGGGCTTTTCCGCTCCTTGGATGGGGTTATTCTTCGTCACATCAAAGTAAGTCCCTTTTCATTCAATTCGGGGGGATAAACTGGTTTTTTCTGAGGTACTTTTTACATTAAAGAATAGTAGGAACCGATGTAGCTGTCAGGGATGATGATGATTTGATTACTTAAAGAATCCTAGTCTAGTATAGTCAAAGAAAGACCAACAGATGGAAAGCACAGGAATCTTGATAATTCACATTTTTTAAGAAGAATCTACAAATTTAGAATTTGATAGAAATTTTGAAAATGGATCTAAAAAATTTAGAATTCTTAATTAATAATTATGAGCATTTGATTTAGTATATACAGTGTATGAATTATTTATTAATTGCTGATTAATTTTATCAATTTGATGATATGGATATGGGAAATAGGAATGAAGAGTTTTTTTTAATACTGCGCAATCCAAGATCCGTGTATTAATAATGGCGGTTAAGAAAGACTTTGTTTTTTTTTTCATGATTTGAATTGTGATTGCGTGACAAGTGACGGAGGTTTTTGAAGGTAACAAAGGGGAGAAAAATTGTGAAGTGTTTTCCATTTCATGACGATGATGATGATCATTGTGATTAAATGGAAGGAAAATGTCTCATTTTTAGTATTAAGTTTATTGTTAACTTGCTGGAGTTCCACCAATTGTCTTAAATTGGTATTTGAAAGAAAAGAAAATTTTAAAGTTAAAAATCCAATTTGAATAATTTTTCTGCTCAATTAATATAAAATTTTTCCTCACGCGAATATGAGTGAGTAAAAAAGTAGAGGAAATTGGATTAAATTAATAAGGGAAATAGTCTTTCATTTTAATTGACGGAAAACTCAATTTGAATGACTAAACTTTAATTAAGTCAGATTTAATTGTTTGCCAATTATAATTTATTAAAGGAAAAAAAAATAATATGAAAATATACTCCTATTGTTTAAGTATTATTAATATGTTTATTATGTTTTCTGTTCACAAGTTTACATGCGATGGGATGATGGGAGGGAACATAGCAAAAGGGTTTTTAGTCGTGGAAATGATAGGATGACATGCTACATTTTAAACGTTGTCATGCACCACCATTTCCTCCTTTTTTCACATAATATATCTTATATCTAATCCTCTTAAAATCAAATTTAAGATTTTTTAAAACTATCGTTTAACCTTAAATATGAACACAATTATGACACGCAAGTCAAAAAAAGGTACCCCTTAAACTTTAAGTAAAATGTCGGCTTTTTTCATTTCATAAAACCCGGGATTTTATAAATGCACGAAATGTAATAATAAGTCCCGGAAATGAGCAATTCCGTCTCACTTTGTTACAATCAACAAACAAATCCTTAGTTAACAAAGCGATTACTGTTTGGATTTGTTGCTAAATAAACTCAAGAGAAAGTTAAGTTACAAGTTGTATAATTTGCGTAAATATAATGATTTAATATGTCAAAAATCATTTCAGTTTGAATTTTTAAATAAAAGACAGTTTAGAGCTAATTGGCAGAGGAGGAATGTATATCCTATAATTTTTTCTTTAAAATTAAAAAGTCACTGGACTAATAATTGGTTAAGGTTATTTCTGACAATATGAAATTAACACATTGTAATTGCTTTTGTTTCAGAAGGTCTCCTACCCCCAAGACTACCCGGACCACCTGTTCGTTGTCAACTTAGAAAGCATAAACCAAATCGTAAACCTCGGACTCCATTTACAACAACACAATTATTAGCTCTAGAAAAGAAATTTAGAGAAAAACAGTATTTATCAATTGCTGAGCGAGCAGAATTCTCATCATCCCTTAATCTCACTGAAACTCAGGTAAGAAAATTTAAGGATTTACAATGGTTAATTTTTAGAAAATTAATATATCATGTCACACAGTATAACAACACAATACTGGCTCTATCATTAAAAGTAATACTGTACTGTGTCATTTTAGAGATAGTGTAAATATAATACACTTGTAATGGTTTTGAAGCTGTAAAGCACGGAATCATGTATCTCTCAATTGAAAATTGAATGTTGTAAGTTTCCTCCTGGAAGAAATTGATAAATGTAGTCTTGTCTCAATCTTACACATACACACTTAAGGAGTCATCATCAAGGCAGGGGCAAGGTGAAGAAGTCAGTTGAAATTAATGTGAATTCGTGTGAAAACTTCATCCCTTATCTTCTTTTCTTTTGTTTTCTCGTACTCTAATCTCCTCTTGTATGCAAATAGGAGAAAGATCTCAATGAAAAATGGAAAAAATATAATCTACGAACGAGTAGTAAGAGTGAGTGGAAGTATAATATCTTCATAGTTGAAACAAAAAAGGAAAAGAATACAATACGTGAGGGATCAATTATGTTGACAGATTTAGTTAATATCATCATCCCTATCCCTTCGAATCACTTTACTCAACATTCCATTTCATCTCCCATGGATCAATTTAAAACGAAGGGTGCAAAGTATAACAAAAAAAGGTCCCTTTGATCTTATCTATTGACCTTTTTTAACCCTTCGAGACCTTAAGGTTGGATCGTGAATTTCAAAGATGCCGGTAGAAAGTAATACGTTAGACATGAGAGATCATAATAAAAGTTTAGCATGCGCAACATACAAATTATAATATTAGAAATACACACTAAATTCATCAACGTTACAAATTAATATCATCTTCTTAATTTTAACAAAATAATATTTAGAAGATTACGTAGAAGCTCAGATCGTAGGAAATAAAATATTGGCAAGCATCAATGAAATATAGTGATATGAATTTATTGAATGAATATTCTTCATTCTTCCTGTAGGGTGGCATTGACTCTTCATAGTAATGGAGTCTTTGTGGCGTCTCATGCAAAACTCCAGGGGTCATCATTCCAAACAGAACAAACCCAAGAAGCTGCTAGATGAAAATGTAGAATCAATAATTTTAAATTTGGATTTAATTGATCTGTAGATCTGAATTGAGTGAACCCCACCTACGCCCAAGCAGTAGGAGATTTACTTCTTTTTTTAATGTATAATTTAAGATTAATCTCTCCAAGTTTTTTTGATTAGAAGAGGCGTGTTAAGTTGAAGATTTTAAGGGATTAGATTTAAGTTAAAAATTTTTTAGACATTGTTATTAATTCACGTTTCCGCGTCTTTGGTGTTCCCGTCATCGAGTTTTACAAAGTCTGACACGGTACATGTACCTACTCAAAAAGTAACATTTCTTTTTATCTTCTTTTACTTTTTGGAAGCTTTTATACATAACAACATCTTACCAAGATTTTTATTATCCTTATGGAATAAAACCTAAGTTAAGTTGGAGGAAGAAAACCGATTTTGAAGAAGTTACTTCAATTGAGATTGATTGTAAGTCAGGGTAAACATAACAGGATTCCGATTAAATGGAAAACATGATTAGGAACTTTCAAATGCTAATGAGGAAATTAATTATTAAAACTTTAGTATAAGGTGAGTGTAGAATAAAATTAATTACAGAAAATTATGAGATGATTTTTTTGTAATTTAATTCCGGTTTTAAATGTTGTTAAAATAACAATTAATTTAATCATAAGAAACACAACAAACAAAATACATTTAATTAAAAGATAAACAAATTCAACTTTATCTCATTTATTGTAGTTTAGGTTCAATTATTTTATACATGAGATGAGCCATTAACATTGTTAACTGTTGTTATGTTATTCTGATTACAACTAATTTTTTTAAATTTGATTTTAGGTAAAAATTTGGTTCCAGAATCGAAGAGCCAAAGCCAAAAGACTCCAAGAGGCTGAAATTGAGAAGCTTCGACTAGCTGCAGCTCGTCCTCTCCTTCCGCCGTCCCTTGGTGGTCTCCTTCCGCCCGGAAGTCTTGGTGGTCACGGAAGTCTTATGAGCCACCATCACTCACTCCTAGCCAGATCAGCTCATCTCAATGCAGCCTTTAGTCTAAATAGTCTCCTCAATCCCAAAATGTAATTCAATTAAATTTCATGGATTATTAAAAAAAGTATTACCAATTAATTTAAATAATTATTATATTATTATTACCAAAAAATTTAAGTTATTATTTTAAAATTTTAAAAATCCTGTAAATAACTTATTGAATCTCTCTTCTACCAAAAAATGAATCAGAGAATAATAATAATAATAATAATAATAATGGCTTCGGAATGCCAACATTTTAGAAACTATTATCCACCAAATTACCAATGATAATATTAATTTAAGGAGTCGATTTACAACAGAGAAGGAGGCTATTATTAGTTTTCCTAAAATTTGTAGTTGTATTTATCATCCATTATTTTAATTCCAAACCCAATAATAACCTATTCTAAATATTAAAATTTAATTTAATGAAACGTCAATAACATAATAAAAATATATCAAATTCAATTAATCATTTATTATTTTTTTATTCTAAAATTCATAAGTATGCACTCAGCATTTTCACCAATAAATCATGATCAAATTGCAAGTGAAAACTGTATGAATTTACAAAAAATCTATAATTTTCCAAGGTAAAATTCTTATATAATTTTTTGATGTAAAATCCAAACCTTGTTGAAAATTTGCAGAAATTTCCTATTAAAAGTTGTTAATAAAACGAGAGCAATTAAATATAATAAAGTATTTAAGAAGGAGGACCAATTAAAACTCGTGTATTCCTCCTCTTCTCTTCATCGTTCGTATATAATTGTTGAATTATTTCCTATTATATAAATATTGATAAAGTAATTATTAACTATATGAAATAATTTCCCTTTGATTATTAAAAAATTATTGACATGATGATTTGTGAAGAATGAAGATTTAAATTATAAACTCTGAATTTGATGATGATGAGATGATGATGATGATGAAACTCGTTTGGTAAGGAGATGAGAGTGTTAAGAATTATAAAGAAGAAGAATTATCATTTTAATAATTCTTACAACGTGGTTTTATTTTTTCCCTATTAATAATTTAACACACCTTCCCAACCAATAAAATTCATAGAAAAAGGGGGAATAGGTTAAAAAAGTGTAATAATAATTAGTTGAAGATTGATATGATTCCAATGATTATTTGGCTATGCATAATTTACAACTTTTATAAGTTGATGATGGGTTTACGAGAATTAACTAAACACGCAAAGAGTTAAATAACCAGTTTTTTTATTTGTATTCAACAAAAGATTAGAATTAATATAAAATGGAATCCTTTTGCTAAAAACCTTTTATTGTTTCGGTGACTTTATAAAGCAAAATAATGAATATATCATTCGTTTACAGTCCAGAAATTCAATGTAGATAATTAGAAATTCCAAATATTGTTTTTTTTATAATTGGAGTGTTTGATCATTAAGTCATTCATTAAAGCATGAGAAATATTTCAGAGAACTTTTAATTTATGTCGTTTTGTATAAAAAAAAATACATATTGAAGGTTTGATATTCTTGTTCAATTTGTCGTCTTGATGTGATCTTCAGGGAACGAGATTTGATAAGTTCAACAAAATGTAGACAAATAAAATTCAATCTTCAATAAATTATAATCTTTTTGTTTGCAAACCTGATCTTGTTATTATAATTAAGTAAGAAATCTCTTCATATCACAACAAGAAGGATGGATGACCTTTTGTTGAACTAATTATTGTCATGTTATATGAAGTATTATTGAATGAAGTAAAAAAGGAGTGAAAAGAGGATGATATTACGATATCCTAAACTTGAATTAATAAAATTGTCTTCCATTATTAAAGTCTACCTGTCCTTCTTTAAGTATAATTGGATGAATAGATGAATCTACCTACAACCTAAAAGACGCTCAGTAAATTAGGGGGACATGCAATCCAAATCCTTAAAACAAAAAACAATTCCAGAAGCTACTTTGAATAATAATAAAATTTTATCTACAATCCAACTTTATCCTTTCTTCTTGGTGGGTAAATTAGGGTTAAGTTAATTAAACACCTGTCTTTATTCTTATTTTTCTGTATAAAATATAAAATGATGCTCTTTGATATTTTGTATACAAAAGGAGTAATAGTGTGAGCCATAAAAATATTACTAAAATACATTTTGAGTGTAAACATTCATAACTTTTAACTCTCTTTACTTTGTAAAACCATAAACACAATGCACTTTCTTTTGGAGAAAGTCACTCGTTACGAAAAAAATTTGCGAAGCGATGATAATATTCCTCATAATTAAGAATTAATTTCTAATTATACTAAATTAATTATTTTTTATTGGACAATTACTTAAATTTAATGCGCTTGTATGAGTTCAACGTACATTTTTAAAACTTGCGAAACTACAATTCGTATTTGTTGTACATCCTAAAATTAATTACTAATTAAAGGATATGAGATTTGTTAATGAATTAATAATCAAATTAGAAATTTAGATATTTTTTATTATATTCGCTTTTAATTCAATTACAATGAAATATTTGTGATGGAATTAATTTAAAAATTAATTGGTAATAATTTTAATTTTAATGAATCTACTCTTAATTAATTTTTTTAAGTTTGATTTGAGTTTTTGTGTGAATGCAAAAAAAATAAGGTCAGTGTCCATCATCAGTTGAATTTCAAGTTGAATATTTTTTTTTATTAAGTATGGGTGGTAAATGAATAAAATGAGAAGAGATACATTGGATGAAATCCTTTAAATTTATTAGTACTAGTTTAGTTTAAGGAAGATTTTGTCTGATTGAAGTCCTTGTTTGTTAAGTTTTTTTTCAAGTGTGTATTGTTGTAAAGTGTAACTGCTACTGGAATTTACTTTCTTTGTCTCTCTCATTAAAATTTACTACCTGAATTTTCTTCACTCCAGTTTTTTAACTCTAACTGTTTGTCCTAATTGGGAAATTTAAGGTTGGGTCCTTGATGATGATGGTGGGACCAGAGTGTAAAGATAAGATGAAGGAAAAAGGCGGCAACCTTTAAACTCTTAAAATTTATGTTCTTACAATCACTACTGGAATTTTAGCATTAAAACCACTCAAATATTTTTCACTTAAAGTGCAATTTCCTTACCCTGAATTTATTATTCTTGATTAAAACATTATATTCTTTCATTTTTGATGTTTCAATTGTAAAATGAAGGGGTCTGTTAAGAAGGAAGTCATCATACTTGTTCTCACTTCATTCATTTTCCAAGACAATAAACCGAAAAGATAGAAAATTCATTCGTCAAGGGCAAATTATCAACACGCAGAGTCAATCACGCTCTTCAAAAAATTTTCACTTCCGCTCATGCACTCCAAATTATAATATTAAATTTTGACTCCTTGAACTCCTTCAATTAAATTACGGCCAAGAATAAATAAATAACACAAACACAAGATGACAATCATCTCTTCAATCCTTTCATTCACTTTCACATTCAAATCCCAAACCTGTTCTTATTATTGAGTGATGATTCCAATAAATTATGCATTAGAGTCAACAAATTATTTATAAGCATTTATTATTAATTTTAACAAAATAAACAATAAATTTACATTTAGCGTCACTGCAAAAAAATCATTCAGATGAAGAAAAAACATCAAATAAAATGCAGAGAAATTGTAAAATATTTTACCCTTATTTATCGTAATATCTTCTTCCGGTTTTTCTATACCCATGTAGAACCGGAATCTTCCTGACTGCGAACGAACCATGGATCAAGTGGGGGGTTGGATAGAATTAAAGAAAAATCGGTTAGGTTATGATCTCAAGAATAAGATAAGGAAAGGGGCGCCGTGTCAGCAAAAAGACGGATCTCAGATCATAGAAAATAGAAAAAAGGATGATATCATTTACCCTTACCAATTCATTCTTCGGATCAGATCAGATCATGAAAAATATTTGAAATTATGTTTACATAAAATAAATTCATAGCGTCAATGTTTTTTATTATGTTACAAATAAACCTAAAAAGCTCACTGATTAAGTTTAATGTAAAATATCATGTAATATGAGATGAATTTAGAGATTACGAATATATTAAAAATTATTTTCCTGTGTATGCTTTTAGAGTGTGAATCTGCTTAGTGTAAGTATCGTTTCCTTTTAGAATGATGATGATGTTTAGTTGAAGAGAAAGTTTAAGAAAAGAAGGGAAAGTTTCGTATATGCATCATCTGACATGACCGTGATTTGGGGGAAGAGACGAGGTCCTAAACGATTTCCGATGATGAGGCGTTTCCACAAAATGCCTTGTTCAGGACTAGTGTCGGAGGGAGTAAAAACCAAGTGTGTGTTATTACGGGAAAATAGAGTTCCTCACATCTTCTAACGAGACTTTCCCTATGTTTCCGCCAGAAGTGAAAGTTCGAATCCTTTCACTTCATTTTCATTCCATCCTTCGCTTCTGGGATAAATTCAAAATCAATTTCCTTTTTGAAATCATCTTCTTAGATTCATCTTTTATAATAGAGAGGCAAACTTTCTTCGTTCAATGCCTCCTCAATGAAATTACAATAATTATTGTCTTCATATGAAAAAATTAAAAATTTTGAAGATGTTTTTCAACATATGAAGAAAGAACATAGAAAGAAAGTTAAAAATAGGATATAGTTTCCGGTATGTTATGTTTAATCTTTGGAATTGAGAAAGAAAGAAGAAGAAGAGAGAGAGAGAGTGAAAGATGAGATGAAAGAGGAGGGGAGTGTCCCACAATGAAATTAGGAAGAGACGTAATTTAGAATGAAGTCGGCGTAGTAGAATAATTTCCGAGTGTGCTCCTATAAGAAGGGGAGGATGTAGAAGATAGTCTTCTATTTTTCTAAATAACGGGGGATTGTCGTAAAGTTCGTGGTAAGGATTTTCTTTTTTCTATTGAAGAGGAGAGAAAGTGAGAGAAAGGAGACCTCGGCATCTATAAATTGGATATCAAAGCTCGTGACAAGTCGGAAATTGGACTTTTTCCCTTCACAGACGCCGTTCCGAAGTAGAAAAGGAAATGAGCCCGAAACGGGTTTTTAAACAAATTCTTATCTACAAAAGAGTCTCTAACTTCTATTTATAAGTTTAAGGTTAAGGACGGACTTTCTAAAAAATGAAAGGAAAAATATAAAATTCAATACCAGAGTATTAACATCACAATTTTCAAATTAAAGTCCCAACACCACCACCATATACAATACAAATACAATCAATTTTATATACACGGAAATTATTTTCCATTATTGATGCGTCTTTGCAAAAAAAAAACTCAACCAATAGTTAGGTAGGTGTCATTTATTTCTGCGAAAGAAATCTTGGAGTTTAATAAACTCGGAAAAAAAGTTTTTGTCTACTATTAATTGAAGTGTTTCCGGTGTGTTGAATTCAACCTAGGCGACCATGTCCTGTCATCTCATGCACTTTAAAGCATCTAATAGTGATAATTATGGTTCTCATATTGAAATAAAGTTGACGTGAAGTTAAAAAATCAAGAGTATGAATGAGAACTAAGAGATCTCTTATCAGGATTTTTAACCATTTAGTTCCCATTAAGGGTGTTTATTAATGGTTTTGTATTTTTAAGAGAGTAACAAAACTTGACGTTTGAATATGAATAGATAATTATCATTCGGAGGAGGAGGATGACGAGATGAAGGACTTCTATGAGCGTGACAAACAGTTTTCTAGTCCTTCTTCCTAATCAACCTACCACCACTATACCACAAATAGTCACAATGTGTTTGCGTGAGGACTATATATCATGCAACAATGAAAAACTTAACAATTATAAACCCAACCATTTATTTCTACAATCTTTAAATAAAAATTACAATAGAAATCATTCCATGCAATCTCGTACGTCTCTCTGCTCTGATGACTCAATTAATATTTATCATTTATAACGGATTCATTACTATGAAACAAAGTTGACAAAATTATGACGCTTATCCAAATCCAATCTTTATCATTGATAATTTTAAAATTAAAATAATAATTAACTTAAATTGAAGAATTAGAATATAGTTTTGACGCGTGCCATGTTGTTAAGAAAGATGATGATGGTTTAAATTTAGAGAAAGTCTAAACAAGGGGGTAAATATTTATGAAGTAAAGTGAGTTGATGATGCATAAAAATCCACTTTGGTGGGCTTTGGGCTTGGCTCTTTTTTTTAAATCCAAGAACGATAAATTTTATTAAATAGAAAAAAAAGGGAGAGAAGGATGATATGGAGCAAAATAAGATGAAATAGAGTACCCCCATCCCGCACCAGGGTTCCTATTATTGCCCAATCAGTCGGACCCCCTCCTGGAAATCTCGGAGAGACCTCTTCCTAAATATAAATATCAAATTATTCTCCTTATTAAATAATTTATAATTAAAATTAACTTTAACTTTTCTTCTCTATTGAACAAAATTAATTTTCAAAAAATGATGATGAGGAAGTTATATGAGTGACAGGTGTGTGTATGTTTTATGTTTAGCATTGATTAAATCCGATTGTTAATCAATGATTGGTATGCTGTTAATGATTTTGGAATAAGTTAAATACTTACCCCACGTCATGCTGTTGGTGAAAAGAAATTGTAATATATGATCTCTTAATAATAAATAAAATTCTTAATCATCTCAATTGTGTAAGATCTCATTTGAACCTCTATTTAACCTCAGTTTCTTACCTGAGGAACGTCTTAATCAATAATGGTAAGTTGTGGGTTAAATGAAGGAGATTTACCAATTAATATCAATTCATAACTTCATTTTTTTTCCTTCTTCTTCTTCTTCTCATCCTGTCATAATCAAGTTGTCAGGTTATTCCAGGTGTCCCCTCGAGGCAGAAGCCTCATCATGATGAGTCTAATTGAGAATTGTTTTCAAGGGATTAAAACTCGTCTTGGAAATCTCCTGCTGTTGAGTGAGGGATATTTTTTAATTTAGAATTTTAAAACACAGGTGTGGAATATATGAAATATTTTGGGTGTTTCTAAGTAAGAATGAAATTCGTAATAGAATAATATCATCCATTCCTCTTTGAAATTTGAGTATAAAGAATTTTTATTGGTTGATTTGTAAGATTTCTGATATAAATTTAACTGCTGTTGGTTTAGTGAATTTAAAGGAGCTCGACCTCATATGACGACAAGGACTTTGAATTTGGGAAGAACAAGGAGAAAAGTGGTTCTCTCTTTTACAAAGTAATCTTAAGCTAAAATCTTGAAAGGTTGGGCAGGTGTTAAGACCCAATTAGTAGTGAAATATTGCTCTCGATCAAACGGCGACAAAATCCTAAAGAAATGCTACCGGTTTTTCTACTTCTAAACCCTTCATGTGTGTCATTTGTGCCCAAGGTAACAAATTCCTGATCTGGATTTTACTCTCTGGAAGATCAATTGAAAAATTCAATGGTATGGTATGTGTTGCTAAGAATACGAATTCTAACTGAAACTGATCATGGCTTAGCACAAAACAAATACAAACTCCTTTTTTTATAAGAAGCATTTTTAAAATTTTAACAAATAATTCGCAAGAGTGTTTTGAAATTTATGTGTAATGAAATCTAAATTTTTGTCATCTTGTACATATAATTTTTTGGTGGACAGACACACAGTTTATGTCAACAATGTGACTTGTGAAGAACATACCTACAATAAAAAGAGAATTGTTGGATTGATTAAAGAAAAACGAAACCTACAAGGGGCCAGTTAGAAATAAATCCTTAAAAGACCTCCGGAGTTCTAAAAAGTTCCTCCTGAATCTAAATTACTTAATTATAGAAAAAAGAAAATCCTTGGATTTCCAACAAAACTCTTCCACTGAAAGTAATTTGAGTGAAAGTGAATATCCAAATCAATTGGTTGGTTGGTTAGAAATATATACACACTGTTTGTCATGGCCTTAAGCTAATGTTTTGACAGGATGAATATCACATCATTATTAGTTGTAATTTTTCCTTTAAGAGATCCCTTCCTCTTCTTGTCATGATGATAATTTTGAGGGTTTGTTGTTAAATTGCCACCGGGTGAGAGAGACATTTATAAATTCATTAATTTTATTACATCAACTTATTATTTTTTGATGAGGATGGATAAAAATAAAATGAAGGAGACTTGGACTGGAGTGGAGTGGGTCCATTTTTTACTCAGAATGACTTTATCCAGTGTGTGACATGTCGTTGGCGTCCTGGGTTAAGAATTATTTTTATAAAGTTCTTCTTCTACCGACTCACTCCTTCGTTGACAGGCCCACCTTACAGATATCAGCGGGTATTCAGCCGTAATAACAAAAGAAAAAAAGATAGAAACGATGAAAAATTGAGCTAACAAATCGTGATCTCTAAACTATTATCATCAGTTCAGTCTTCTCATCCACGTTTCGAATAACCTTTCCATATTTTCATTCATAACAATTCTTCCACTCCTAATTTTAATCCATTCTATCCTATATTCACTTTTGGAATAAACTTTTTACATAGCCAACTGCATGAACAACATTCCAAACTGTTGTATCAATCAAGAACAATAAAATAAAATTTTAGAAAAAAATCCATACGGAATATAATATTACTTGTCTTTCTTTCTCAAAGCAGCTTAACAACTTTTGTATAAGAATTTATAATTGTCTAATTTCAAATTATGAATTTTGTATAAATTGTATCATATTAATTTTTATAAATGGGAGTATAAGATGGGATTTTATTACAAAGCGCATGATCTTAGAATTATAAGTGAAGAGGAAGTGAGAGTGAGTGAGTTCCGCTCAATTTCTTTCTTCGGAGAAAGTAAAGTAGACACCATAGTTTAGTTTCTTCGGGAGAGATCATTAAGTTCCCCTTGAAGAATCTCAACATGAAATTCCCCCTGAAAAAAGATCAGGAAACCCACCTCCTGATTATAGCGATGACTAATGGGATTTAATAAAAAGACAGCTTAATTCTTAAGTAACTAACTATTATAACGTATACTTCCCTACTCTTCATCACTAATAAAAAAAATTCAACTTCTTCTTTCAAGAGTAATAAACCTTTCTTCGTCTTCTTTTCTATTGTCTCCTTCCATTTTTATCAGCTCTCCACGCTTCAATGAATCCTCTATTGACGAAAAAAAAGGATCCAATTCATTGATTCTAATCATTTAATTTTTTTTTCTTCAAAGGGTCGGGTGATTTCCCCATGTTCATTCTTTTCATTATTCTTTCTGTAGAAAAAAATCTTTATTTTGATGTATATGTATGTGTCGAGGAGATGGAGAAGAAACTTTAATTACAATCATTAAATATTTCGCACTTTTTGTAAGAATATAAAAGATGATCCTCCCCTATTTAGTATTTATATTCTTGTTGATTAATTCAATATTCTCCATGTATTCTTTTTTACATGGGAAAGTAAGAATAATTACACTAATAAATTACAATAAGGTTCAATGTTTGACAAAGTGAAAGATATGACCATAACTCCGCCCTAAAATCTTTAATAATTCTTGTAATAAAGAGTGATAATAGGGTTCCTTCTAAAGAGGATCCCACGCCTATCATCCATGACGACGACACCACCATTCCTCATATCTTAAATATTCACACGAAGAAAGTAAAGTACCACCATCAGCGTTATTTACTTCCAAATCAGCGACAGGTTAGGCTAATCCATCCATCGTTTGTAAAATTCGTTGGGGAAAATTGTGTAAAAATGTTTAAAATTCTACACTTTGGTTTATAAAAAATATATGATCACTTTTGATCTGAGGCTTCGTAATTGTTGGCTTCTCTTACCTTTAGGATTTGATCAAAGTTATTCACATCAAAATAAAAGAAGAATGGGATGAATGTATGAAAGATAAGATCATTTGCATAGTTTTGTTAATAAGAAAAAAAAATATGAAGTGGTTAGATTTGTTATTCCAATTAATACGCTAAAAAGCAATTAGACTGTAATTCATGTCTTGATAACCGAAAATTAATCTCCTCGTCCCTTAGATTGACTACTCATGAATATTTAAACTTCTTTTCTAATTATCCAATGGTTCTTTTCTTATAATCTTAAAGAAAGAAAAACAGGATTGTTGTGTATGAATTTAAGTATATTACCCTAAAACTACGAATATTTCTCCTCTAGTACAATTAAACAAGTATCCATATCAAATTTAATTAATTTAAAATTTATATTCAAACTGTGTTAAGTATAAGATTATTATATAAATTCTATGGTATAAATTATTAATTTTAAGGTAAATTTCCCCTAAGGGTTATGGGGTTGTTTGGTATATTAAAGTTCTCATTATGATAATATATTTTCATGATTTGAGTTATCCATTCTACCACCTTCATCAAAGTCGACCTCGTAGTCATTGGGGGTCTCTTTAACCTTTTACCGGCACGACATTACAGCAATGAAGCCGCAACTTAATTTCTAAAATAAAGAATTATCTTCTCCATTTGAAAAGATGAATTTAAGACATCTTTATCCTATCCTCTTCTTCTGTCGGAACAACGTTGAGTTCTTCATGCCAAAAAATTATATTAAGTTAAAAGGCGATGAGAAATTTATACAAGATTTACTTTTTAATTTAAACAAATTTAAATTCTTTCTCTTTCTAAAGAAAACGCAAAGTCTTAGGAAAGAAGAAGAAGAAAGATCTTTCTTGATTATTCGGTTGACAAAATGTCGTTAATAGGACTCCATAAATCTCTCCTTCATTCATCTTTTGTACTTTTTTCTTTTATCTTTCCTTTTTTTCTTAACAGAAACAAGACTTCCTTCCTTCCTATTATGCTTTATTATACTAATGTAACTTTAAATTTTTTCTTGGCTTCTTCTTTCTTTCTTCGTGGATAGATTTCATACTCGAGATCTTTCACCAGTCTGTCATCCTACTTCTTCCTACACGTCTTCGCCTCTTTCCTTTCCTAACAAAAAATTCTCTTTAAAAATAATTTTCACTCATAAAACTCGTTCGGTATGTTTTTCAGTGAGCATAAAAAAGGAAAAATAAAAAAGGATTTTTGGTAAATAATTTGAAAAAATTGACAAGGCATGAAAAAATATATTTGTATCTTTCTCACTACTAAAAGAGCTATAAATAATGAATAATGAATCTCGAGTGTTAAACTAACAAGAAGGCGTTTTTGAAAACGGAAGCCACCACCATCACCATATTTCTAGTCTTTTCTTAATATGAATTAACAAGAAGAGTCCTAATGATATTTTCCTCCTCCACTTAACTTGGAGTATTTATTTTAAAATAAGAATTTTAAAACCGGGACATCATTTGACAAGGGAGCAATTAGAACGTAAGTTTTGGCTTCTTCAAAAATCTTTGAAATTCCACGGCATCCAATTCCATCCAGTTTTTTTTTGGAGGTGGTTCGTGTTAAACGATTTTTCATTTTCAGTGAACGACAAATGTCACTTTACGTAGACAAACATTGTCATTTGAAATAGGAGAGGAAAAGCGCCCCTAAAAACTCATTAGTGAGTCCTTTGCCGTCAATTAGTTTACTTTTCACTGTTTTTAAAAATATATTTTTATTATTACGCATGCGCCTTCTTCTCTATTACATCTTTTATATTAATTTTGATTTAATTTGAATATCAATATTCAATCTTTTCAAGGTGGTTGCTGAGAAATTGTAAAAAATCAATTTTTTTAACTTTTGCAAAGAAATACATGCACCTTTTAAATATTTTTTATGAAACAACGCATTTAGTAAATTATAGGAGTAAAACATATTAAATTTATACAAAAATGTGAATACATTTATTGATTGTAAAAATGTGTGTTAAATAATGTCAGAAGAAATTTTAGGGGTTTTTATTTATAATTGAAAAGGAAATAATTATGGGACCCAAAAAGGAAATTAAGCAGAAAGTGTTCAACCCACGTAATGGATTCCACATTATCGACACAATTTACTCTGGTTTCATCTTAGTAAACGAGATAATTAGTTGACCAAAATAGGAAAATAAAGTATGGACATTTCCTTTGTAATTTCCTTCCGTATGTAATGGATATCCTATTGATGATGACGATGTTTGCCATTGTAACGCAGTCAAACTTTCTGTCATCATTAACACTTTTAATAATTTCCTTTTAGAGATTCCTTTAATTCTTAATCAGTGAAAAACCTTGAAATTATTTTGTTAATTATTTTTTCTTCCAAACTGCCAAGAAGATGTCAATTTCATAAAGGAAAGATTTTTTATCTGAAACTTCAAAAAAAGTGACAATGTAAAGTTAAACATTAAAATTGACGATGGTGATGATGAGTTAGGAGTATGGTAATTAAGATTGCATAAATAAAGAAAATGTACATATGTAAAATAGAATACATAAATAAAGTTGGCCACAATCCTAATCCAAGGGGTGTATTTATATTGGATTCAGTAGGATAATCATGTTGTTGTTAGACACGTGCAAGAGACTAAAGTCGGAAATCAATCAGAATCCAATTGTTATTTTCTCCCCTTTTACTCTTATAACTCAAATGATGGTGTCAATGTCCCTTATACTTTTATTGTCAACGCCAATGAAAAGAGATGACAGAAGGGGGGGGGGGTAAGTTTAATAGGGGGAAATTATCTTTGACTCTTTTATTCATGATCATCACTATGAGCCCAGCAGCCCAGGAAATCCAAAGGGGATAACTTATCATCCTTAAGCCAGAATTTACTCATTGCAGAAATCAGTAGGCACGTGCCATGATTTAAATTCCATAATCACTCCCTTCATTCTCTTCGTTTTGTTATTTTTAATTGAACTGATAAAAATCAATGACTCAACTTTTTGTTTGAAAGGATTTACAAAATACAAGATTTGATTTTTTCTAAAGAAGATTTTTTGAACTTTTTTTTTAGATCATTGGTTACTAAATCCTTCGGTTAAATTTATTTTATGGGTTGAAGGATCCTTGGAATTCAAAAGGATGTTATAGGCTTTTGAGTGGCAATGAAGTGGATCCAAAGTGCAAAATGACAAGAATCAATAAAATGGATCACAAAATCATGGAACATGTCCTCTTTTCCTTGCTTATATTCAACCTCTTCGTGGGTTACATTACAAATGTATATAAAATCCAATATTCTGCTCAGGAGCAGTTGATGCTGAGCAATGCTCAACAAAGAATTCTTGTAGCTAAGCAGCAGCGTAAGATTCAGAAGTTATTATACTAATAGTTCAGAGTAATAGACTTGTTGTTGGGATTTTTTGAAAATGATGGAGGAAATGGGCACTTTGTATATTTGGAAATTGGAAGTAAGGGTGCCAAAGGAAGGTATAAAATGACAAGTAAATGACTCTTATTAAAGAGGTATACTTCCTATCTAATGACCTACAAGTATCTTAGGAATCTTTTCTCAACACTTTCTTCAGTATATTATAAAGTTTCACATCTGGATTCTGACATCATTAGTAATGCCTAACTAGCAGGAATTTACGCCTAATTATCTCCTAAACCAAAAATCAAAACTCAGAAGCAAACTTCCTTTCACGCTCGCTTTCACATTCAAATCATTTCACAAAGTCCATCCCCTTCCTTCTTTCCCCTTTTTCTAAATATTTGTTTTAAAATCAGTCAATTATTTTAGAAATATGAGTATAAAACTAAGCACTACTCCAATTTCTAAATATTGTACAAGTAATATTGTAATACAAGTTGTAGTTTTTTAACCAATTCTTGTTTTTGTAAACTGAAAAATCATATAGATGTAATTAAGAGATCCCTTTTTCCGAAATAGAGTCATTACGTAATATAACACATTAGTTAATATAAAAGGAAGGGTTATAGACGGGATGGTGTGCTGTTGTAGAAATGCTTGCCTGGTGTTTGTATTGTGAATATATTTATCAATTTCCGGCATGGTTCCCTTTCCGCTTTCTACCCAACAACAATAATACCCGGTCACCTTTCACTGCTTTATTCTTCTTAAACAAATAAGCCTTTAACTGGGAAAAAAAGTATGGAGAAGTTCTTCTAATGTTCCACGGGTCATTTAATTCTCACCCTGTTTTTGATTCAGTTTTAGGATGATGATGATGATGGTAGATGAGCACAAGCATAGCGTCGTCGTTCATTCAACATACGTTTCCAGTATTGAATTTATATTATTTCAAAATAGGCTTTAATAGGAACATGGATTTCCTTTAATAGCCTTTTACTCGGTGCCAAATTATACTTTAAATGCTATGAAAACTCATCGCTTTCTTCGTTGATGTTGATGTGCTATGGGTTATTTTATTCATACAAAAAAAAAATATCCCATCATAAATCCAACTAAAAATGTCAACTCATATTTTATTTATTTCAATTTATCAAAGAACGATAAATAAAAATATTTTATAAAAAGTGTAGGATATTATTATTATTGTCATCCTTTGAGTTCTTAATTTAAGATTTGTCATGAGATAGCTTTTACCAATTACAACAGCATTTTCAATCACTCTTATACAAATACAATAAGCTCTAAATCCGATTAACTTCCTAAAAACATGATGCTTAATCTCTTTATTTTCCATCGTTAAATCATATCATTTTACGATATCAAAACTAATCACTCTTTTCATCTTTTTGTTATACAATGTTTGGATTTTTTATTCTAATTAATGAAATATTACATCAATTCATCATCGATTAAATAAGTATGATTGGCAAGAAAACTGCTGACGAAATATCGTAAAACCTTACAAAAAGAACAGTTTATTGAATTTGCTTTTGTTTCAATGAATGAACAACAAAGCTGTTTAATTAAGCTGTTTTCTAAATATAAAGGAAGGAAATCCTTTTGCACATCCTTGAAATTTTTTTAGAATATTATATTCTTTTCTTACAAAAAGTTCAAAATTTTGAAAGCAACTCATCCTATCATCTAATGGACGTATTCGTGTTCTTGCTTCAACTTCATCCTTCTATTCATATGAACGTATCAGGATGAGAGTAGTCTAAGCCCGTGTCATCTAACCTACCAGAATGAAAACTTGGAACAAACGTTGGAAGGAAGCCTACACAATCGTACCCAAAGAGGACATGTCGTCATTCGAACTGAAAATGAAAGGACGCAAAGCTTGTCCTACTTTATCCACAATCACAAAGTTTATGCAAAATGTCAATGAAATATAATTAAATATTCTGATTTTAGGAATTGTTTAATAATCTTTATTCATATATCATCGTAAGTTTCATCTGGATTTGTTTCCCAATTTTCATCCAGGTAATCCCAGATAGCATCCTCATCATTATCAACACTTCCACCACTGCCTACTGTACTTCCTGTAGTGCCACCACTACTACTTGAACTATTAGTTCCAAATCGATGTAATAGTACAGAACTCATATTTTTTCTATTAAAAGAAGGGGAAGAATGTGATGTCATTATAGTTGAAACAATCTGGTCCGTCCCTGTATCAAGGAGATCTAAATCATCACGATAGATTGTTGTAGAAAGTGGTCTATTGATGCCATTTAAACTTTGAAAAAATTGACCAAGTTTTGGTCTTGTTATCATGTCTTTTTCATCGTACATCCTTTCACAACTTCGAATCTGTTGATACGACAGACGAAATCCAAGAAGTGTGCTATTAAGTGCATTCTGTCGTAGAAATGTGGCACCTGGAGATGATGAGAATTTTACTTGAAGTGTAAAGAGGTTGGATGTCAATTTCGCTGTGGAAGAAAAAGAAGTTACATTTCATTCAATTAAAATTTTTTTGTTCATAATCACCATAAACTGGATGATTTGTATTATCTAAATTGTTTGGTGAAAATTTTCCACCACAATATCTATCAGCACTGATTGTTAATTCTGGATTCTTTACAACAATTCTTGCCGGTGCTGGTGCTGGTGCAGATTGCCTTCTCTTAAAGAATAATTTTTCGTTTCTTGTATTTTTCTCAGCGTTTAGTGGTTTACCATCCGGTATCATTAAATAATCCATCCCACAGAGACTTGGTCCAGTACCTGATCTGAAAGTCAAGAGAACAAATTAATCACCACTTTGAAAAATATAGGGAGAAAATTGGTAGTGTATGACTCTCTGTCTGTATTTTGAGAGTCACGTAGAATGAATGAAACCTTAAATGAGCATCAAGAGCTGCAACAGTATTTCCGGGTGGTATACTTTTTCTTATACCGAATTCCCCAGACTTTGCCTCGTAACGAATCCCACACATTCCTTTTCCAGAGCGAATACAAACTACATAATTTTGACCGTTGAGATATGAGGATCCTTCATAATTAAATGATTTAAGTGTCCCAGATTCTCCCATGAAATATTGTGTACATCCATCAGGAGCTAAAATTTACAACAAAAAATTATGCATTCTATCAGATTTCACATAATTTTCTAACCTTTAAGTACGTTAAACGAAGAACAATCTATCTGTGTTAACCAAACTCCAAATCTATAAGCTTCACCACCACTACCTCCTAATCCAATTCTATTCAATTTAAAATCAATGAAAGTTGAATTAGAAGCCCAAGGTTCTAAATGTAAGTAAACTGTAAATGAAAAAATAATAAAATATAACAACATCAGTGAAAAAGGAAAGTAGCCTAGACACATTATTTTTAACTTACAATGTTGATCGTTCTGCTTCCCACTGACAAAAAAGTAAACATAAGAAAGATATATGAGTTTTTATTTTCAGCTTAACCAATCTTACCATAATGGCGAAAGACCAGTGGGCCAAATAGCACCTTCAACTTCAAAACTTTGCGAAAGGCAATCTCCACGTGTTGGTCGAAGCATTTCCGTGTCCACGAAATCTACACGGATCTTTAAAAGTTAATATAAAATGTTAAACATAAATATTTTTACACGCGATTTATTTTGAGATTACTTGACAAATTTGAGGGCTTGTGATAATTAATCTAAATTTACAATCGTATCCCTTCGTATCATCATCTGGATAATTTAAATTCACAAAATTTACTACTAAATCACGTCCTTGGTCATCGCATCGATAAACTATAAAATAGTTAAGTAAAGTTTAAAAAAATTGACATTTAAGTGGAGGATAGTATTATACCTTTAGGATGGGAGAAAACTCTTGGATTCCTCGTTTTTTGAATGAAGCGTTTCAACTGCAATGGCATCTCAAGTACTTTAGTTCCACTTTCACTAATTACTGAAAAGGATCCACTAATAATCCAAAAAATAACTAAATTCAATCCTTTTAAATTTTTCATTTTAAAAAAAATTAAATTGTCTCTTAAACTCAAGTTGAAAATAAGGAATGAAAATTTTGTGGAAGGAAACAAACGGGAAACAACTGAATGATCATTTCCAAAATCAGAGTAGTAAAATATTTACAGTTATAAAATTTCCACTTTTATGTATATAATTTTGATGACAGTAAATTGTCAACAAGCACGTAAATCAAACCAAAAATTCCCATCAACCGACTAACCGTTAAAGGTAAAGTCACGTAAATGTTGTTTCATTCGACGAATTTTTAAGGCAAAAGAGTCACTACCACAGTCACGGTTCTTTGAATCCTTCGTATTTATTTTACTATTCAGTAAGATTTATAAATTTTTATTATTGGCACAAAGTGGTATGGCATATTTAATTCATTGGTATTATAAAAAAGTTTTATACAGTAGATTCGTAAATTGTTATTTGAATTAATTTAGGTTCGTCCGATTCTACGACGTCCATGTCAAATCCATCTTGATTTTCCCAAAATTTCTTCCAAATACTTCCTTCTCTCTTCAATTTATTTCCTGAACTCATAGCGAGGGCTTTTTTAAGGTCACGCAAATCTTGGAGTACATTTACGTCTAAATTAATATTATTCCCATACCTTCGTAAAAATGAGAATGTTAATTAATTTTTTTAATAAATTTTAATAAATTTCTAATGTGAGCAATATAATTACTTTCGCAGTGTTTCAGCGAGTGGTCCAGAAAGTCCTTGAAGTCTTGTTGATAGCTCTCTCATTTTTCGCCATGAATCTGCATACTGTATTCTTACAAGTTCAATCGCTGTTGATGTTAAAGCAAGTCCAATCATGATGTATAAAATGAAGAGGTACATGTACGTGGTATCCACTGAAATTACCAAAGAAATGTGCATTAATAGTAGAGGAACTTTATTACGTTGTATATTACAATCTTTAAACATACTTGGTACAAAATCACCAAATCCTATTGTTGTCATTGTAATAAATGAAAAATAAAAGGATTCAAAAAATGTCCATTTTTCAAGAAAAATGAAAAGTCCACCACCAGCAGCAATGTACAAGAGTAAAATAAGTATAGTTACCACCACAGTTGCTGATTTTCCTGTAATATTACACATATTAAATTCTTATAATTTTAATTGAAGTTTGAGCAACATCGACCAACATTATAATGGCATGCATACAGAAATTTTAGACTAAAAATATAATATTCGGCATAATGATACATTGCAATCAAGCGGTAAGATCACTGTTCAGCTCAATGACAAAAAGAATTGGGAAGTGATCCAAATTGATAAAAATAAACTTGTCTGTTATTCGTGTTTGCACTTATTGAAAAAATTCCAAAGAAATTTCCTCCTTGAAAAATATTGTCACATTCAGAAGAGAAGAGGTCTCAATCAATCAGTCAATTTTTTGTTGGAAGACCTTTTAGAAAAAAAAGAAGCAAAAGCGAAACACATCATACCAAATTTTTTACTAAGTTTAGATGATGTTGTTGATGTCTTTTTAGGAAAAGTTTTTCTGAATTTTTTATAGCAGTAATTGAGTACTGAAGCCATGAATTTTCCAAGATCGGCTATCACAGTCAATGTAAATGGTATACCAATTATGGCAAAGAAAATACAAAATATACGACCAGCGTCTGTCTTTGGTGCCATGTTACCGTAACCTAAGAAAGAAAAAGTAAATTAAAAAAGAGAAAGTGAAGAAAAAGAAGAGAAATCTCTTGGAAATCCCTCAATTTGGATACCAATTCATTACCATCAACTGACAGGAAGCTCACACCTGAACAATAGAGAAAGTGAAATAAAAAATAACGATTGTAATCATATGTTGCTGGGGTGGTGTCTAAAAATACAGGTTGAAACCTGATCCATAGTTTACTTTAGTTAACTGTTTACGATGATTTTAGTGATTGATTATTATAAAAATTAAAAAGACGCCAACAACAATAATGCGACAACGTGATCTAGTGAGCATTACATCTACAAAAAATTAAGATAAAAGTCACGGTTGAATGCTTTGTTTTGTTTGTATTGAATTCAATTTCTAGAAAAGCAACAATCCATTTCGAGCATCCTTAACATTGATTATTTGGCAGTAGATCAAGCATATCAGCCAATTACCTTTCAAGAACAAATATTTTGTATCTCTTGATCTTCTCAACAGAATTTGAAAGCAAGGAAAGAAAGAACAGACAGACAAAACTTTTCTCTGATGAGAATTTCTCAACAAATAATATTTCAATTTCACCTTAGACTTATATGGATTGATATTGATGATTGAATTGTATAGTAATTGGTTTTCACTTAACTTACTTACTTACCTATAGTAGTAACAACAGTTGATGCAAAGAAAGCAGACTGTGGAAAATTCCATTCTCTTAAAAGATGTATTTTATCTGGATTTGTTGTACTGAGAAATTTTTGTATTAAATCATTTTCAAATACAGTTTCAATAACAGCCTCATACTTTCGTAAATATCCATCCAATGTTAAATTGAGACCATTTACCTAGAAGGAGTTAAATTATATTATTTACTGACAAAGGATATAAATTCAAAATCAACATCTGTTTCTTCATCTCTAAGTAAGTTATGAATATGTCTTTGAATTTTTATGTCTTATTAGCTAGAGCTCTTATTCAAACATCCTCGCATAAAATTTATAATTTATGTTATAAGGAGTAAGTGAGTGTTGTGTATCATTGTAAAATACATTTCAAAAATAGAGAAACTCATATTTAACTTACTCCGGTCAAAATTGCATTTTTAAATTCAGATCTTCCATCGTGTAATGTACGAAGCATCGTTACTAATCATAATCATCTTACTAATTTACTTCTATTGTAAATACCCAATCTACCCATGCTTAGAAAATCCATGGAAAAAGTTTAATGTAAGGTCACATAGCCTTAGGCGCCGGATTATAACAATAAGCTACTACTCGCCCTACTTTTCGGTCTAAAATTAAAAAAGAATGTTTAAATTCATAAAGGAAACCCAACCATATTCTTGGAAGTTTTGAAACTTTTTCCACTGAACATTACTGCAAACAGACATTCTCGTTTCAATTCACTTCTGGATATACAGACATTCGTTTAATCCTTTTAAGAAATATTTAGATGGAACGATTTGCAGAGACTGTAAGATACAAATTTTAATCACTAAATTAAATCACAATTAAATTAAAATACTATTCTATTTTTAGATGGAAAGGAAAATGGATTCAAAATTCAAAAAAAGAAGCAACCCAATTCAACCAAAAAATTCCTATTCTGAATCCAATGAAATTCACAATACGCAAAATCAAAAGAATCACAAAAAAATTTCATGCCGCAAGTGTAGAATGGAGTTTAAAACAAATAATCTTCTGAAACAACATTTAATTGCTGTCCATTCTGATTTGAGACAATTTCTATGTCCATTTTGTAAAAAATCATTTAAAACAAACCAGAATATGCAGGAACACTTGAGGACACACACGAATGAAAAACCATATCCATGCAAATTTTGTAAAAAAGAATTTAGAACAAATAGAACATTGAAGAACCACGAAAGACTCCACACAGGAGAAAAACCATTCCAATGTAAACACTGCAATAAAAAATTCATAACGAAACAACAATTGAACATCCATTTGAAAGATCATACTGGACAAGGATTCATCAAATGTACAAAATGTGTAAAACAATTCAAAACAAATCAACATCTAAAGAATCATATGATAACCCATACAAGAGAAAGTAAATTCATTTGCACAATTTGCAATTATCCAGCACAATCCAAGAGTGATTTAAAAAAGCATACCATTGGAGTACATTCAGATGAAAGTCCTTACAAATGTAAAAAATGTGGAAAACAATTTGGATGGAAAAATCATTTGAAGTCTCATATGCGTATTCACAAGGGTGATTTTGGTGTTTTATTGAAAATTGAAGATGTTGGGGATTTAATGAATAATTTACGAGTGAAATATGGAATTGGATTTTGTAATTCAGATGGATGGAATCCAATACAAATTGAAAATACACCACAATTAATCAAACACATTAAAATCAAATCCACAACTAAACCATTCCATTGTACTAAATGTGGACAGTTGTATTGTGAAAAGAGTAATTTAAATTCGCATATGAAGATTCATGTCAATTTGAAGGAGTACAAATGTGATGATTGTGGGAAGGAATTTAGACAGAAGAACAATCTAATTGATCATATTCGTATTCATACTGGCGAGAGACCTTACAAATGTCCCCTTTGTATAAAAACATTTACTCAAAGTAGTTCCATGAAAGTTCATCTAAATATTTGTCACATAAAGGAAAAACATTGGAAATGTGAAGTATGCAATGCTGCCTTTACATCCAATGCTAGTTTGTACAAGCATAGGAGATTCAAACGGTGTATTCGAGCACATAAAAATATGCGATCTTTAAAAACTATTAAAAATTAATAGGTATATGTTTTGTTTTTATAATTATTAATTTTAGTTTTTAGCTTTGTAATTGTCACATTATACTATTAGTGTATTACACTTGTAAATATAATATTGTGATTTTCATAACGTGGTGACTTGGTACGTGTTTACACGACACAAAAATATAAAGGTATTGTAAGAATATAACTTAGTTATCACTTTTCACGTAATGATAGATTGGAATATTTTGTAATGGATATGATGAAAGGTGATGAAAATGGGCCATTAATTCGCCTTCCCCATATAATTTACCTAATGTATCCATAAACATAAATTGGAGGAAGGAGAGATAACAATTGTAATAAATAAATAAAAATTATATCAAAGTAACAAATAAAAAACATTTACTCAATATTTTTTTAAATTTCATTTTATTAACAAAATAGCTTCTGTCAAGAATTCTTTTGTTCTTATTTAAAAAGTTTTATAGTATAAATCAACATAAACAACAAAAGGCCCACACACATTTTTAGTTTACATGAATCCATCCGTCTTTATTTGGCCATCTTGTAACTTTACCCTCCTTTAAACAACCCCGCAAAATACAACAAAAACTCATTGAATTTTTTTTACAACTTAAACCTTCCTTAAAACATTTCATTGTGTGGGTGGTAAGAAAAGATGAAGAAGAACGCCAACTTTCACCTAATGACTAATCGTTTAGATCAGAAGAGGATTTTTATTAATTGATTTTGTTAAATTATAAATTTAATTTATTGTTAAAGTTAAGCATGTTTAATTAAATGGAAGAAAAACTATGAAAATTATTTGAAAATAAATATGGATTATTTTCATTAAAAACTGATTCGAGTGTCATTATTGGATTAATAATATTCAATTCATGATTTTCACCACCAGCATCTTTTAAGATAGGTTGAATTTCTCGAGTTCTTGATTTCCTATAGCTACCACCACAACTACTTGCACTCATGGAACTTGCAATGGGTTCATTGGTTGTAGAAATCGTTTTCTTGGATTTGTATCTACGATTCTGGAACCATATCTTGACTTGATTTGGAGTTAGTTTGAGGGTTTTGGCTAGTAAATCTCGTTCATTTGCCGATAGATACCGTTGAGATTTAAACTTTCTCTCCAGTTCGAAAACTTGGGCCTAGAAAAAAAAAAGTAACCGAGAAAATGAAATAGGAAAACTTTGGTTTCTCTCCGATAGGATTCATGACGGAGCTTTAACTTTTCAATTCGGAATTTTAAAGTATACACCCTTCTTTCTTTAACTTTGGTTTAAAAAGTAAAATGTCACTTTCTCTTTTTCAAAAATTTTGAAAATGAAATAATTTTCATCAAATTATGAATTTGAACACAAACGTTTACCTGTGAAAACAGTATTCGAGGTTTTCTTTTATTTTTAGTTGATTTTGGATTAATATTCGTAGATTTAAGTCCTCCTGTGGATTTTTCAGTAGTTGTATATTGTATTTTATTATTGAGATTTCTAAATTCAGGAGTGTCACATTGTAGTTTTCTAATACAACTGCTGGTGTTTGGAGGTATTTTGATCATAGATTCAATTGATCCCCAAGTATTGTTCGGACCATTGCTTTCAACATTCTAGAATCAAATTTCAAAAATCTCTGTCATATCTCCATGTTTTTAAAAAACAATTAATTCTAACAGTTATGTAGTTTGATGTTTCCTTTGAAAACGGAGAACAGAAAGAAGTTAGATGGGCGACATGTGGAGAAGTAATTATTGTTTGACTAAATACTGGAGGTGGTACTTCAACAGGAACCCTGAAAAGAAAATGTTTTCAAGTATAAGACTGGACATCTTTTAGGAATTTTAAATTTGACAAGATGGTTGCCATTTTACTGATTTTTGTTAATTGTGAAAGGATTGATAATAATAAATTTATAATTTTTTATTGCATTATAACCTATTATTTTGATTATGTGATATTTCATAAGTAATTCCATTGTTGACATCTTCTGATTTGATTTGATTTGGAGAATTGAATCCAGTAAGTTCAACAAAATCATTTGACCAAAAATTTTCAAGAGTTGAATTATTATTATTATTATTATTGTTAGAGGAATTCCCTTGAGTTTCGAAAAGGATTTCACGGAAAGACGGTATCATTTCTTTGATGACGATGCGATGGACTCTTCTTGTTAAGAAATAATCAATTTCTAATAAATAAGGATGACAATGAAATTATTGAATAGAGCCGCATGTATCCTAGTGTTAAGATTGAGAAAATTTTCTCACGAAACTTCTTGAGTGGGTTCACCTGGTTAGATCCAATCCAATCGGTCCGGTGTTGAAGAAAGTGACAAGGAGACAATAAAATTTTTCTTTTAATATAAAAAAAGAAGTCACTGATTTATGGAATTGAATCCACTGTTGTACAAACTCAGTTCACCACGAACTGTATCCAATTACTTTACACTCAATCGAATATATTTTCCTTTTGTCATACCACTTTAAAAGGTATCCCTCCCTTTATTGTACTCATGTCCCAAAAGGACACTTTATATTTTTTATAATATGAATAAGAATAATTTTAAGTCGATGACTTCACGATGGAAGATTCTAATAAACTAAATCCACATTCTGGCAAAATATAAAAAAACCTCAACCATGTTTATTTAATTTACAGTTTAAAGATCCTGCTTGCTTTTTAACAAAGAAAGGTTAGCTTATTCCCATTAAAAAAATTTAGGTTTACAATCAAAAGTAAAGTATAACTTAGCATTGTTTTAATTTTTTTTTAACTTTGTACTTAGCATTTAAGACTAATTTTAATCTAATATTTAACTTACGAACTGCACACCATCAGAATAGTAAAATACACCATAAAAATGGGTAAAAAGCCCAATATATTTTTAGTTGAATTTCTTACACTGTGTCGTAGAGATTTCCTTGTCCATCTTCCATGGTTTAAATTAAGCATATTGCCTCTTTTTAATCTTATTCTGACTTTTTAATGTAGTCTTATCATGATTCTGGTTCTTCTTCCTCATTTTTTAACCAAACAATATTTATTTATACTCCAGAATCTTACATTCTCATTAGAATAAAAATCAAAATACCAGACATATATTATATAATTAACTTATGCAATTTCTAGTACAATGTATTAAATATACGAAGGAAATATTCAGGTGGATCATTTTTAATTTTAAATGTGACAATTTAAAAAATTTCAGTTCATAATTTTTTAAATATGACATTGTTATTTACTTCCATATTGGCTGCTGCTGCTGTAAAATTGGGGATTTTGTAGAACATACGATTGAACTAATGATATTTTGTAATGAAATACATGCATGCATACATTCTTGAGGAAGTTAAAATAGTAATGAAAGAATAAGTTTACTTATGAATGAAAAGTTTTACAAGAAGAAAATTTAAAAGTTATAATTTGGTGTTGGATGGATGGTGTTGTTGTACATATGGATGAAGTTATAACATTGTTAGTTTAAGGTGTTACATTAACCAAAACATTTGTTTGAGATCATTTTCAGTGAAGCTAATGAGGCAATTTTTCTTCTTTTCCTGTCATTTGGGGGTGAGTTACTAAAGGGACTAAATACTCACTTAATGATCCTCTACAATATTCAACAACAATTTCAAAATATAATAATTTTGATTAAAATTTAACATATTAGTTATATGATATATTTAGTTAATGAAGTGTAAGAGTTGATGAAAATGTGACAAAAAGTGAGATAAGTTTTGATTGTTTTATGGTTTATGCCATTAAATCCAAATGGATTCCTTTTCAATTGTGTCATTCATTGTGAGAAAGAGCTGAGATTAGTAAATAGGAGAGGATGGAAGTAGGAGGAGAAAGTAAGTAAAAGTAGTATTAAATTGTGTTGTCTCCATACAGAGTAGATGATGAGGAGGGTGTAATGGTGATAAGTCATAAATTGAAATAAGAGATGAGTAAATATGATAAGAGGTTCCTCGTAAAATTACAATTCAGGGATATTCATTTATTATTATTATTATTTTGAATCCATTATTCCCATTTAAGTAAATAACATTGTTGCATAAGGGAAACTAACTTATCAGAATCATGGTTGTAATGAAGCGTTTACCGTATTTTCTCTAATGGTACGGCTGCCGTACTATAAGATTTTCGAGCTGGACCCCTGCCGTACTAATAGAGACTGCCGCATTATTAGAGACTGCCGTACTAACGAAAATTCAGCATATATTAACAAAAGTTTAGCAATTTTTGTTGAAAAGTATCTGCTAAAATCTTGAACTAATACAATGTTCAATATCAATGTTTTTTGTTTTTTCGCTCAAACGAGACTTGTAAATGTCTGTACTAAGCAAACAAACATTTGGAATAAACTTTATTGAACTTTTCTAGAAGAGTTTAGTAAATTGATTTCAAGCAATTTCTCATGTCATAATTCTTAAAAGACAAAAGTTATTGGACAGCCCATATGTACTTAAAATTTGCTTAAAAACAAACAAAATTTGTTTGTGCGTTCAAAAAGAATATTATGGAAATGAACAACAAATAATTTTTCATTTTGCAACCTTAAAATAATTCGTTGTAAAAATTAATTAATCGTTTTCAAGAAATTTCAAAATGTTTTTCCATAATAATATAACTAAAATATTTATATTCATACTTATTTAAATCTAGTAATATTATTATGGAAAAACATTTTGAAATTTCTTGAAAACGATTAATTAATTTTTACAACGAATTATTTTTAGGTTTCAAAATGGAAAATTATTTGTTGTACATTTCCATAATATTTTGTAGAAACGCACAAATAAATTTTGTTTGTTTTTAAACAAATTTTAAGTGCTTATGGGCTGTCCAATAAATTTTGTCTTTTAAGAATTATGACATGAGAAATTGCTTGAAATCAATTTACTAAACTCTTCTAGAAATGTTCAATAAAGTTTATTCCTAATGTTTGTTTGTTTAGTACAGACATTGAGACATTTACAAGTCTCGTATGAGCGAAAAAACAAAAAAACATTGATATTGAACATTGTATTAGTTCAAGATTTTAGCAGATACTTTTCGACAAAAATTGCTAAAATTTTGTTAATATATGCTGAATTTTCGAATTTTCGTTAGTACGGCAGTCTCTAATAATGCGGCAGTCTCTATTAGTACGGCAGGGGTCCAGCTCGAAAATCTTATAGTACGGCAGCCGTACCATTAGAGAAAATACGGTATTAAATATAAAATACTTAGTTAAAAAAACATACCATTTGGACTTAAGTATCTCATTGTTTTTGTCTTATCAGCATTGAAGGGACGAACTTGAATTTGATGAATCAAAATTGCTTCTGGAAATAACTCGCTAAACATTTCATTTATAGTCATGTCCATCGACGGAATCACTTCTTGTGGATAGCAAATCAATTGACGATACATTTCAGGATCGAAGTAGTTCAAATGTTCACAGTTGAGATTAAGATATGGATCTTCCAACAGTTGAATCTACATTTAGAAACTCAATATTATAATTTTAATGTTAATAATTTTATTCTTTACTCCACCTCATTTAGCTTCTGAATGTAAAGTGGCTCATCAAGTTCGTATTCTTCATTCACTTCATCCTCGGCAGCGTGAGCAGTTTTAAACATTTGGATGAACCTTTTGAACTTTGCTTTGAACTCACTTGCTGTAACATTCGTACCCCAAATGACCAATTGGGGTTCATCTGCGCCCTAAACGAAAGTTAATTAATAATTTAAATAAGTCCAATGTAAAAATATTTACCGAAGGTCCTAAGTCAATTTCACGCAAATGTCGGTCAGCATTGATATCCGGTCGATGACGAATTGGGGTACCACCAGTTGCAGTTCTGTTAGTGTCACCAGATTTCGTACTCATTGGACTCATGTAGTTTAATGGAGATCTTATATCCACATCTAGATACAAAAAAACACAGTTAATTACTGACTGCATTGACACTCCTTTAAATGCAAGAGCAGACCTCTTCCTCGCCTTCCTCTTCCTCTTGGAGTAGGTGTAGCAGTTCCTCTGGATGCTGGACTTCCAGGAAACCTATAGGCTGGGCTACCAAAGCCAGGGCTGTTAGGAAAGCGATAAGATGGACTACTTTCAGCAACCGAAGGAGGACTTCGAACGTCTCCAACCGATGCGACAGGACTCGGTCCACCATTGGCGGATGCTGCTGCTGCCACAGATCCTTGTCCATTACGGCGGCTTCTCCCTGCTGAACTTGGTGGACCATTTCTCCCATTTGCTGATGCGGGACTGGAAAATATACTTCTATTACTCTGTCCACTCATGTCCCTAAATATATAATTAAATGAGATTAATAAGAAACAAAAAAAATGCAACTTATGTTTTCAAGAGAAAATGAATGACCTTTTAAATTACTTACACAGTGCACTCGTATTGATTGATTTATCAAGTATCAGCAAATCGTAGAAACAAAATCAAAAATAGAATAAGAAAGAAAAGACAAATGAATTTTAATTTTTAATCAACTTGTTGCATATGCATGCATGCAGTCCTGTCCAAACAAAGGAATATAGAATATTGAAATTTTTCTTTGTGTTTTCTGGCGGAATAATAATAATATTCCCGCATAAACTTGTAAAAATTCTAACTCACTTTAACCTTCTCAGTGAATTTATTTTTTAAAAACAATAAACGAGAGAGAATTAAAATTTAATATTTAATTTATATTTGAAATTCTTCTGAAAATAAATTATAGTAGTAATATTATTTTAAGTATTTTTTTTAATATTTTAAATATTTTTTTAAAACAATTTTAGCATAAGAAGCTTCCGACGCTTGCTTGGCTTATTTCCTTAATTTTTTTGTGGGAAAAATAAGAGTGAAACGGATGATTCATTTCACTTTCTTTCAAGGTCGTCTCATGAGGAATTTTTAACATGTGATAACGTAAACAACTTTCCTTTTCAATTAAATTAATTAAAGGAAGTTTTATTTCTTTTATTTCTTATACGTCAACAATCAAATACTTTCAGTTCTCAGATCGCAGTCAAAGCGGAATTATACGAGACGAGTGACAGTGACGACAGTGAGTGCCTTTTTTATATTCTGTAGCTTTTAAATTTAATTAACAAGAGAAGAGACTGCAGTTAATAATTTTGAGTCTGATTGATTGATAATTAATCCAAAATCCGAATTTGTTTAGTTTTCATTATTTGACTAGTTTCAATTTTACGTCTTAACATCGCATCGTCTGTTAAAAAATACTACATGAAGAGGAAACGCTAATGACAAATGAAATGTTTGAATTAAATTATGTCATTATTTATACAAAAATGAGTTAGTGGGTGTGGTAGAATTTTGTGGGTTTGTCATCAATATCATCACTGTACTACTAAGTTAGTTGGAGACTGGAAGAAACTAGGTCAAATAGATAATCAATTTGCTCAAGAAGTTAAGTTAAAGATAACGGAAACAGAGGAACAAAGAAATTAGTTTGTGTGGATTTAATTAACTTGAAAATGAGATCAACTTTTTGCGTCGTTACTTGTTTTAGTACTTAACACTTTCAATTTTGCAATTACTGGAGTCAAAGTCGCTGTTTGTTATAAGCATGGATGTCAGTTTTAAGCTTAGGGGACTAACTAGGTCAATATTTATCATCCCTCCTCTCCTCGTGTTCACTGTTTAACAAAAAAATGGCAATGGCACTGAATACTCAGCATTGAGTTACTGTGTATATCATTTGCTTGATTTTATGATGTTGATGGCCTTCATCCATCCCATCCTTCATCTATTGCGCATTGGACCAATCAGAGACTTCCACTAAAGAGGTGTATTTGGGAATTCCTACATTATCAATTGTCACTAGTGGATAATAGTTTACGTAATCTGATAAAAAAATTCTCTGGGAAAAAAATTAGTGCTATGAAGTTCATTCGTCATTTTAGTTAGAAACGTAGCGTAGCAGGAGGAAAGTTACAGTAATTGTAACAAGTAATAAGGAGATTATGTCTGTGTCATCAGTGTCATAAATCTTTGAGGTATTAGTGCAGCACATGACCATTTGACTGTTATAAATCCTAAAGTGATTATCAAGCGTGTACTCTGCACTGACGTTCAAAATTCAGTTACTGTTATATTAGCAACAGAGTTTGAATCCAATGCAAGTCATATTGAACTCTGCATCTGCTCTCCTCATAACTTATTGTTACTCCAATTAATTATTAATAAATTCTAGTTTCATTTATGTTAAGTGGAAGTTAAAGTCCAAAAAGTTAATTACAATTTACAGTTCAAGTGAATTAGTTTATTTGATTAAACATTATATTGACTTTCATTTAAATTATGCCACAGGAAGGGGACGTATTATTCGATCTGGTGGATCGTCAAATGTCGATGGACTCTCCTGGAACAACTAAACATTATGACAGCGGAGAACTAGATACAATACAAGAATCTTCTGGGTATGCAATCAGTTATATTAATAATTTTATCAACTTTTTATTCTCATTTATATAATTAATGTTTGATTTTTAGTTGGTTCGGGTGGTTCAACTTTCGGTGGTGCGCAACATCCATGTCATTACTCCGAGCTGCTGAAAAACGAATTCTTTCATGTGAGTTTTTAATGCGTTTTCATTGAGATTAAAATAAGTTGTCGAAAAATTATTAGCAGTAAGAATTTAAAAATTAATTTGTATTTTACAAATACGGAATACTGAAAGAGACGCAATATAACTAAAGTTATCCATTTTATTTTCTCCTAAATGTTTAAGTCGATCGTCCTTATTTTTAATTTACGTTGGAATAGTTAAAAGTGACGCATTAACATGCTTGTTTACTTCCATTCATTTTCTGTGAACTTTAGATCCTTTTGAATTTATGAGGTGATTATTTTCTAAAATTGAGATAGATTGTTGTTGTTTAGAAGTAATATTTTTCAAGTTTTGGAAAATTCCAATAATAAGTTTGGTTTATTTTTATTTCGTCCGAAAGATCAAGTTCATTCAATATTCATTGGAAAAACTTGGTTTTGTCAATAAATTGTATAATCTCTAGGAAAAATAATTTCAAAAACACAAAATTGGAAGACGACAAAAATTAACCTGATGACTTTATTAAGTTTTTGAATTTAAAACTGTTTAAAAACATTTCCATTCTTTGTTTTTCACTTGAGTAAAGTTAAAGTTAAAGTTTTCGGCACTTGGGGTTGGGGTATTTCGTATGTGATTTATCAAAATAAAAGTTTATCTGTTGAAATGTTAAAGCATGTGAAATTATACCGAATACTTACGCTTGTAATCATTCAACACTTTTTTATTAACTCAAAAAATTTGTCTGGTTTTCTAATCATTTAAGCGTAAAGGTCATTGGTCATGTCAAGACTATGTTAAGAAATGTAACATTTACTTTGTAATAATTAGGATAGATTAGTTTTTGTAAAGTTCCTACTCACTCATCTTGTTCCATATACCAATTAATTGTATTTCTTGATAATTTCAGATGTAAAGACTTCATACCGAGGACGATACGTGAACGTAGGCGTGGTTGGAATTGGTGAACAAGAAGATTGTAAAATATGGACCTTGTCAATGAACGAAAATTCGGATAAGACACCATTGGTCCTCGTTCATGGTTTAGGATCAGGGGTTGCTCTTTGGGCACTTAATCTCGATGGATTGGCAAACTCAAGACCTGTCTATGCATTCGATCTTCCGGGTGAGTTCCTTTGGCTATCTTTTCTTTCTTGTTAAGTCATCCTGAAAGATACTCCTAACTGAATTAGTTACGATTTGTCTCTAGAATTTTAAAAACTTTCGTCCCTTCGTCTGTCTGTAAAAGACGAACGGAACGACACTGTTTTATTTGTATTCAATACTCAGAAATTAACAATTACATAATCTGATTTCTTAGGTTTTGGTCGGTCTTCTCGTCCTGTCTTCAGTAAAGATGCGATGGATGCGGAGCGAGAGATTGTTGATTCAATTGAAGAATGGAGACGTGAAGTAAATTTGGAAAAATTCAACTTACTTGGACACAGTATGGGTAGGTCATTTTATAATATTTGATACAATTTATATAAAATGTATTATGTTAAATTTTAATATTTTAGGTGGGTTCCTAGCCTCTTCTTATGCCATTCGCTTTCCTCAAAGGTAAAATAAACTTTTTGGTCCATTTCATCCAGTTTGGTTTTTATTAAATTCAATCCACGTTTCTTTTCTTGTCAGACTGTTTCTCTAAACTCTAGGATTCTGATCTCCCTTTTATTGCTTCCTTGTTCTTCTTCCTTCATTTAATCTTGTTTCTCATCCTTCTAATTAATTTTATTTTCAGGGTTTATCATCTGATCTTAGCAGATCCATGGTAAGAAAATAGAGATTTACACTTTGAAGAGTTTGAAGCTTTGTTTTGATTGTGGAATCTTTGTGATTTTAGGGGATTTCCAGAAAGGCCTTCTGATGTAGGCTCAAAGTATCCTATACCAGTCTGGGTGAAGATGATTGCATATCTTCTTCAGTTTCTAAATCCACTCTGGGGAATTCGAATAGCAGGACCAATGGGTAAGAATTAATGAAGCAGATGCATCAGTGGTCGATTCGACTTTTGTAGGATTCTTTCCTCTGATTAATTGTTTTCTTTGTTTTATTTTTCTTCTCAGGGCCTAAACTAATTGAGAAAGCTCGACCGGATCTTATAAAAAAGTTTTCTTCTCTAACTAATGATGGAGACGCAGACGTTAACGTGGCTGAATATATCTTCCATTGCAATGCCCAAAGTCCAACGTAAGTACCACGTTCAAAAAATTACTCAAAATGTTTCTCACACTTTCCATTTATTACGAAAAAACCATTTTTAAATACGCCTTCTGTTACTGAGTTTTCGCCAAAAACTTTTACAACTACTTTCCTAAGGTATCACAAAAAGGCTATATTTTAAAAAATACGTCTTAAAAGACCACTCCCTCGATAAAAATGAGAGGAAGCCCTCAATATAATAAATTTAGGAAAAACTCATTTTTAGCCTTACTTCCGCTCATAAATTAATAATTTCTTCTTATCCATCTTCACTTATAAAATATAAGAAAAATATTAGGTAATGATGAAGTAAAATGTCTGTTCACTTATCGTGTCAAATGACCATTTGGTGGTCAAAAGTATTAGGAATAATAGTCACTTTATGTGAAATGGATAGATTTTTATCTAATTCAAAGACGTATAATCTATCACTTTTCGACACTCTCATAAATATCATAATTGTTTATATATCTTAGAATTTGAACTCTTTGAAATTTCACGATGATGAATTGGGTGCTGAGAACATTTTTTCAAGTTTTATTTCAAGTGAAAGTTATTTATGACATTTTTTTCTTGTGTTCTGCAGGGGTGAATCCGCCTTCCACTCAATGATGTCGAATTTCGGTTGGGCTAAATTCCCAATGTGTAATCGTATTTCAACACTTAGATCCGATGTCCCATTAACTATGATCTATGGATCTCGATCTTGGGTTGATCATTGTCCAGGGGAAGTCATCAAAAATACACGCAAGGACTCTTATGTTGATGTTCAAGTATGTAATACTACTAATGTTTTCAAAGGCATGAAATTGAAATTGATGGATGGGATTCTAGGTAATTCAAGGAGCTGGTCATCATGTCTATGCTGACAAGAAGGATAGCTTCAACGCAGTCGTTCTCAAGGCTTGTGAGTGGTCTGAAAATAATAAACAGTCATCCAACAAGAAACTTTTGGATATAGATTTACTTAAGGATATTCCTGAGAAAGGAGAACAGGAATCACCGGAAATTAAAACGAAGGATGTGAAACCTGTGGAATCTAATGATGATGTGGTCTCTGAGGGTGAGGATATTTCTAAGAAAAAGTAATCGTGAAATTATTTTCCAGTACAATTACTTTCTACTCTACGGATTATTCATAGAGATTTCTATTATCTCAAAATTGTTATAAATTTTCTAAGTCAATGTAAAAATATATGTGTTTGTCCTGAATTATTACTTAAAGAGGACGGTTATATTAAAAGCCAGTACAATACTGTATAAGTATTCATAAAATACGATTTAGCTGTGTTTATATCTTATAAGATTTTGTTTAAAAAATTATAGAAATAGTGTTTAGTTTATGTTTTAAATTTTCTCAATTCAGTATTCTCAATTTTTATTTTGTCACCAAATGATTTAGTTTAGTTATTATCATTTACAGTGGTGCTTAAGTTTAATTACGAACTTTGTGCTTTAAACATTTCACTTAATGTTCGCAACATACAGATTTCTGTTTGTGATATTTAATGTTGTTTTTGCAGAATAAGTTTGATTTAATTGACTTTCTGTGATTATGAATGAGATAAATACTGATGTTAGGCTTAAATTAAAAACATGGCTGTTTTTTATTAACTTATCCATGAAAGAAGAGTAATGATTTTAATAAATTAATTTACAAATTCAACGTTTTCAATACAGTTATTTTTTACTTTCTAAACTAAATATTACATTGCAAATCCATTCTATAACATAAATTATTATTACATTAATTAAATTACAGCAAAGGTTTTTATAACGCTCGATGATAAGGTTTAGAAATTTTGTTTATGACATTTGATGAGTTTAGTATTGGTTACATAACAATTGATAGCATAAATACAATCAGCGCATAACTTTACTTTAGCACACATAATAGATTCTTAGGGAGAATCACGTAGAGTAAAAACGTAGTACGTAGGAGTAAGTTCTTACGCTTACTCCTACGAAAAATTTTAGTACACTTTGGGAAAACAGAGTTGGAGCTCGTTGACGTGAGTCGACGAGAAACCCAGCTTTGAGATGGCGGAGGAGAACCTTCCATAAACTTATACAGGAAGGCGAGAGAGGATTGAGAAAGGAGAAAGAGATTTGCCCCTTCTCTTGGCCTTACGAAGAAGGCCCGTAAGAGCCGCGTAGAGTAAGCATTTTAACTCCAAAAACTCACGTAGAGTAAAGTTTCCGTAGTGTAAGAGTAAGACGGGGAGGAGCTTCACGTAAGATCTTACTCCTACGTTTTACGTGATTCTCCCTAAGAATCTAATAACGGAATAATTAATACATTTTTTGCACTGTGCCAATTTAAATAATAAACGATATAATGTTGTACTCAAAGAAATTAAACAATTTAAAATCAATAAGGTTGTGTAAATAATGGAAAACGTTTAAATGAATATTTGTATAATATTAAGGCACAAAGCCCTGATGTTGGGAACCAGTTTAATTGGTGGTATCATCTAACAATTGGGGTTTCTTCTTCTAATACTCATCACAGTTTACACACATAAATATTGATTTTTAATTTTTAGTATACTTGTTCTAAGGTAGAGGAGGGATATGCTGTATTTTTTCCATTTTACCATCACCAAGCATCTGTATATCGTATATCAACTTCTTTCAGACTTGGTAGTTCTTTTCGTATCTTTTGATAAGTCTGGGCGGAGAGATTGGTACTGTTTAAGTTCAATTTCCGTAAGTTCGTCATACCTGGAAAAATAATGAAAAAAAATTAAGGAGAAACTTTCTAGCACTTTCCAATTAAAAACTTCTCTTCATCATCAATATTCATCATCTTCCTTTTTATCATCATCACTCAATTCCAATTTCCAACTTCGAAACTTTAATGAATTTTTTTTTAAAAAAAAAGAATAGAAAAAACCCTATCCCTCACAGATAGATCTTCCTCCAATGTGAAAACTTTAAGATAAAAAAATTGGAAACTTTTTTTATATAAAAGGAGTAGAAAATATTAAAAAGTTGTTGGTTAACTTTCACTTTCTTTTTAAAAATTTTATAAGTTTCATATTTTAACAGAACATACGCCGTTGGTAATAATCCTTTGCAATCAAGTGGGAATTAGGATAACTAATTACACAACTTGTTGTGATTTTACTATTTTTAGCCTTTTAATTTAACATTTTAAGAATAAAGTTGTTTACATTGAAGAAAGTTTTTTAATTTAATAAACCATAAAATGTTAACATTAACAAAGTTAATTAAGACTTTTGGTAAAGTAAAAACAAGTTGTTAAATAATTTTAATTCAATTCTCTCAAAACTTTTAATTTATAATCTTAACAATATGAACATGAACAATTTAAGAAACGACTTACCAGTTAATGAAAGAAGTCCCTTGTCGGAAACTGGGGTTTCACAGAGATTCAAAACTTGGAGATTAGTCAAATGTTCGGAAATTAATTGCAGTCCTGAATCTCCAAACTGAAAAGAGAAAATTGGAATTTAAAATTAGCATATGAATTTGATAAATTAGGTTCATAAGGAATAAACTTTTGAATAGAAAGTTAGATTTTTCACTATTATCCAATTTGTCAAAGTGTATCTTCCTTTCTCATTAAAATAAGTGTTGAATTTTAAAATTATTTATGGAAATGAGGTTATATAGTATTGGGTTATTATTACATTATTCACAGAGTGAAATTATTTTCTCCTCTGTCTGTCTTCTGTGGTGTTGGTGTGGTAACTGGTAAGGTAGAGAAGAGAAAATTTAGAAAGTTAGTGTGGGGAAAAGAGAAAGTCAATTAATGTAATAGAATTTCGAAGGTAATTTAATCAAAATGAAACCGATTAAAAATTAATTTCAAAATGAATGTTATCAATTCAGTTATAAAAAACTTGTTGATTTCTCATTTATTTGTTACTTTCTCTTCTTGTGTCTGAAGAAATTCAATCTTGGAAATAAATAAATCCAACAATGAATTTTCATCCGGGAGGAATGGTGGAATTATAAATTGTGAATAGTTAAATTTCCAACACTGTTTTCTAATATTAATTTCCAGAAACCGTTTCTTTGAATTGTTAGATTTAGGTTTCACTTCAATTTGCATTTTCTGAAGAGAACGGAAAATAGGAAATGAGAAAAAGCTTTCAGTCACCGGAACCACACAACCAAGGAAAACTTTCTACACACAGTCACTTTCACCCACAGAAAGTTAAAATTCAGTTTACTAACTTATTAAATCACACAATTTTCACAAGAAACATTATAATGATACCACTACAATTTTTCAATATGCTAATTAATGCATACAATATAAAAAAAGGTGATAAATTTTAAATTCAATTCAATCTTATTATTATATTAGCTATGGAGATTTTTTAGTCTGATTGGGGGAATAATATCTCATCATCTCATTTTTTACACTTATTCCGCAATGGAGCAAATTCCCAAGGTGCTCATATTCATATCTTTTCCAGATTCAGTTTCACGTTTTCATTTCCATATTTTTCTACTTCCATCTTAATGTTCAAGAAGACTCTACTTTCTGAAAAATTTGACACTAATTCAGAGAAGAGAAGGCGACATTGCGGAAAAAGGAAGCGGAAATTCTGTCTCCGCCTTCAACATCTCAAGAAAATCTAAATCATTCTCACTTCATCTCCTTTCTCCTTTTTTTCACACATCATAGTCATCCACTCTATTTCAAAATCAATATCCTGTAAATGTGATATAAGCAAAGAGCCATCATTTTCAAGGTTTCATTGCTTTCAGTTATCTCAATAAATCACAATACTTTGTCTACATCTTAAAATGTAGATATGAGCATTATTCATTTTGTGAATAAATTTCCTAACATGAATAAAAAACTTTTAACAGATTTGCAAGAAATTATAAAATAGCATCAGCATTAAAAAGTGTATGTTCACACATTAATGCAAGTTTTTACGATAGATTAAAATTTATCCTTTCATTTACTATATTTTAATAACAATTTCACTTTTCTAAGTCATAAATTCTTATTTGAGCCTCATCAGATATGAGGTACTTGGAGAAAGCTAAATGCAAATATTGAGCTCTCTTGAATGTCGCCTTCATCACCGCCCACTTCCTCCGCTCCAACGGATAAGTTATTGGACTGGAGATTAATTTAGATAAGTCCTTCACTACTACTGTTTCTCTAGGCTTTTCTCTAGAAATTAATTTGAAATGTTTATTCATAAATCTTCCATTTGGTTGGAATATAGAGAGGAATCATCCTTTCCCTTTGAAGTATAACACAAGGAATGTAATTTTAGTTCACGCTCAAGAAAGACCAGACGAAAGAGATTGACTGCGATGTGCTTAAGTTTTTTACAAGGGAACTTAGAATAACATGTACGTAGAATATCGGTAATTTCCTTTCCAAAAATAGGCCAAAAACTAATGCTTGAAAATTATTCGTGAAACATTTTAGTATGTTTACTTGTGAATTTCTATTTGTAGATTTTGTTGCTTTAACCCGCTTTAACCCTAGTTCAGTCTACGCTCATCGCAGAATACTGCGATAAAATCAAAAATATAAGGTTTTTTTACGATAACTTGAGAACCACAGCTAATGACCAGGTCATTTTTTATTTTCCTAAATTATCGATGAAAAATGCTTCATTTAAGACTAAAAAATTAATATTTCACCGTCCGGTTTTCTTTAAATTTAGAAAAATCTGTTTCATATCGCAGAATTCTGCGATAATATTGCCGAAGCCTACGATAACGGTGTTGCCTAGTTTTCACCGGCAAACTGGCATTTAAAAGTGAAAATCAGTTTTATCATTTT